>JANAVB010031745.1:0-81720 GCA_029216955.1 Iris pallida | reverse complement strand
GTGCTGTAACATGATTAACAGATCCTAGGGTTGATCATGTATGACTAAACTCTTGCTATTCCTAACATTTTGTAACGACTAGCTTCATGATCAGCTGAATATGTAATATTTGGGACGCTTTATTATTGTATATTTAATGATCATACATCTTGTGACTTTACTTACTTGCTTGCGATTGAGACACTAGGCTTGTTCTGACCATAGGAGACTGTTGGCTTGTAGTAAACCCTCGTGTATCTAGACAGCCGTGACCGTATAACGAGGTGGTTTGCACTTCAATTTACGTAGCTGGCTATGTCTGCCCCCGCTCTCCAGTATTCTGGTTCTGGGGCGTGACACCAAGTCTTTGGATGAGAGGGAGTGAATTGGAACTTCTTTGGTAATTTCTTCGGAAAGCTGGTTTCAGACCTTACATTTATGGATGTCAAAGTTGATGGTTCATCATTGTCGTCGGGAATGACAGTTGTACTATTGTCCTTATCGAAGGTTACATTAGTAGACTCTTTAACAATCATGGAGCTTTTGTTGAACACTCTATATCCCTTACTCTTGGCCGCATAGCCAGAAGAATACCTTCGTCAGCTTTGGCATCAAATTTGCCTAAGTTGTCTTTGGTATTCAGGATGAAGCAGAGACAACCGAATACTCTAAAATAAGAAATATTAGGAGTCCTACTAAACCAAAGCTCATAGGGTGTCTTCTTCGAAATAGGTCGAATCAACACCCTATTCAAAATATGGCACGCTGTGCTGACAGCTTTTGCCCAAAAGTATTTCGGAAGAGTGAATTGATTTAGCATAACTCTAGCCATATCGCCAAGAGTTCTATTCTTCTGCTCCACAACACCATTTTGTTGAGGAGTTCTTAGACACGAAAATTCATGACTAAAACCATTTGAATCACAAACTTTTTAAAATCAGAATTTTCGAATTTGCCACCATGATCACTTCGGATACGAGTAATCATGTAGCCTTTTTTGGTTTGGACCTTTTTAGCAAATACTTTGAAACAGAAATTGTATCACTTTTGTTTGTAAGAAAGAAAACTCAAGTAAATCTTGAAAAATCATCTACAATAACAAAAGCGTAGAGTTTTCCGCCAAGACTGACTACTCTACTATGACCAAATAAGTCCATATGAAGTAATTACAATGCTCGTGTAGTACTTACAGTGTTTATAGATTTAAAGGAAGATTTGGTAGCCTTATTCTTTTCACATTCGGCACATACCGTGTCTTTTTTGAATGTAATATCCGGCAGACCTCTGACTAGCTTCTTGGTTGATAGTCTGGATGTAGTATCCATGTTGGCATGACCAAGCTGCTGATGCCATAGGAGATTTTCGTCTATGATGTAGCCTTTCAGGTTATTGTCGAAGGAAACGTATCCTTCCTTTTTCATCGATAGTGTTGCGAATAGTTTTGCATTTCCAGTCATATGTCGCGAGCACCCACTATCGAGAATCTACTTACTTCTGGTTGAAGAGGGAAGGTCCACCTACACCATGAGTAGATGTGGCCTTTGGTACCCAGATTCTTTTGGGTCCTGAGAGGTTAGACTTTGGTACCCATGCATATATATTTCTATCAACTAATCTCCTAATCCTATATTATGGAGAAATGTGTCCATGTAGGTTACAATATGTACATCTAGCATGCATGTTTATACTAGGAGCATGTTGATAGTGATGTCTATAAGTAGGGTGATGATAGCTACGTGCAGCAGTAGATTGAGTATGGTGACTGTGTGCAGCAGCAGGGTAATTATAATGATTATAGTGACTGTGTAGCAGCATGATGATGATAATGATTACGTGTATGTGTCTTACATGCTGCATGTGAATAGGTGTACATGAAAGCATGATTTTGTGTAGCACGTGGATGAGTGTTCTTGTGGTGACGTGCCTTTTTGTGTTGAGTTGGCACGTTTTTGTACGTGCTGTGACTATGAGACTGAACTTGCGGTTGAATAACCGCTTGCCTAGTTTAATCTCTAATTTCTTAGAGACGGCATTCAATTCATTATATTTAGCAATAAGACCGTGTATTCTACCTGTAGCAATTTTGAACTTGTTTTTCTCTTCATCAAGTTTTTTGTTTAAAGCCGTGATTTCAAGTGTTTGTTTCTCAATGATTGATTCGGCATCGTGTAAGCTTAATTTATGCTTGGTGTTTCTAACATCTTCTAGTAAACATGAAAGTCTATGGATCTCGGTTTGTAGTCCTTGATCTTATCATTTGCATGTTTATATTTATTGATTACCTTTTGTGATCTTCAAGTAGATCACCAAAAGCATCACCAAGTTCATCAAATGAGAAATCATCAAAAGAATCTTTTACCTTTTTTGCAGTCGCCATTAGACAGACGTTAGCCGTGTTTTGTGGAGAGTCTTCTTCCTCGTCTGAATCACTAGCCTCGCTTTCATGCCAGATGCTAGTGTTGGCGTACTTCCTTGTAGTTGGCTTCTTGTACGGCTTCTCATATCTGCTTCCCTTCTTTGTTAAGAGACAATCTTTCTTGACATGTCCCATTTTTGTATTCGAAGCAGGTGGCTTCTTGTACGACTTCTCATATATATATTCATACATCAATTATTATATATTCATTGTAAACATATATGTAATATAGATATAGAAAGGGAAAAAAATGTGTGACAGTGATATAGGAGAGTGTGTGTATGTGTGTGGATGCATGTGACAGTAAGGTAGGAGGGTGTGTTTCAGTCCAATGTGTGTGTGAGGATGGCATATATATAGGTGTGTGTGTGGGTGGCATATATATATAGGTGTGTGTGTGGGTATGACAGTAAGGGAATGTCAATTGTGTGTATATGTGTCAATATACATGTGTGTGTATCTCATATATGTGTGTGTGGATGTAGGTGAGGGTGTGACAATGAACTAGTGAGTATGTGTGTTTGTGAACAGTCAAGGTAGGAGAGTGTGTGTGTGTTGGGTTATCCCATATATCGAGTATCAATGAAAACAAGTTTCAATCTCTCATAAATTTTCAGGTTTTCATCTCAAACCCAAATCTATATTCAACTCATTATCAGTAAACTAACATGTCTAAACTCAGTTAACTGTGCATCAATCTCATTCTCAGTTTTCATATTCATTCAATTTCATATCATTGCATGTATACAAAAGAGGGAAGGAAAAATGGGAACTGTTCTCAGTTTACAGAGCATACATACCTATCATTCATATTATCCCTGAAAACCAATTCAATTCTAATTCAATTTCCCAACTAAATACTGATAACAATCTCAGTTTTGTAGAACTCAGAAAACCCAAATCTCAGGAAGCAAAAGAGATGACAGTAGGAATGAAAAGTGTATGTAAGTTAAACTCAGTTATCCAAGACCATTTTCATTTTCAGCTTAACATGAAATCCCCAAATTGTGAATCATGATTCAAACTATAACTTGTGAATTGAAAACAAAAAGGAAATCCCAACATCCAAACTCAATATCAAAAACCAAATTCTATATTCAATATCCCATTCGAACCCATATACATACATTATAAAAATCAAATCGAACCCAAATCTTATGAAAACACCTAACAAATACCACGTGTCAGAGAGGGGTTTTATGTGTGTGAAACACACGTGTCCAAGGGTACCTGATTCGTGTCCAAAACATGTGTCCAAACACAGTGTCAGAAGTGAATCAAAGGCTGTGCTCAGTACAGCCTCGTGCTGATATGTCGTGTCCACTAGGATACGACACAAGCCACTAGAGGTCTCGTGGTCAAGTGTATAGGTAGCCTAGATCTAGGTTGTCGTGTCTAATACCCTTATATGTGTCCAAGTGTCTCCGTGTCCGAGATATGAACACGTATCAGAACGTGTGCGTGTGTGCGTGTGTGTAAAATCAGTACGGGTGGGTTTTCTCCCAATCCACTCGATAAAATCCTATAAAACTTTGTCAGTGCAGTATCAGACATGTGTCCAAGGTGTCCACCAAGTTTTGTGTCAATCCGTGATGTATCGTGTCCGCTACAGTGCCCGAGAAGCAGGGGACAGCATGAGCCTCGTGCAGTGTCCCATGCAGTGTGTCCGCGGCCGTTTTTGACACAAAAACGACACGAATTCGTGTTCAGTCCTGGGGGAAAAACACACATATAGATCTACATTTTTGTAAAATTAGTTTTTTAAAATAGCAATAAAAATTTCATTGGGGCATTTATCAGACACGTTGATATACACACTGATACGTGTCCGACACGCATACCTAATGGACACGAAGTTCTACCAAACTTCACCTACAGCTAGGGGACACCTAGATGGATGCATCTATGGAAAGAAATCAAGATTTTAGGGTGATTTGTAGGGATTTACCTATAGGGATCCAATCTCCAAGAAAAAAGCCCCAAATAGTGAAGTCTCCTTCCTCAAGCAATGTCCCAATGAGCTCCCCTCCTTGCAAGTGTCACGACCCGCACCCGGTTTTTGGACGCGAGCTCGTGAGCAAGCCAGCCTACATCGCAGAGTCGGCGGTAGAACGCTGTCAAGCCCGCAAGAAATAAATGCTCAAAAATCACATTTGGTGCTCATTCACATTTCTAAATTTTTACAACATTTACAAGATTTATATTTAAAGAAAATATAAGACTTTACATTTAATGAAATTGATACAACTGCTTTCTATTTCTAGGTTGACCTCAGCATACCCAAGCCTTTCCAATGCTAAGAGTGATCGCGGCTAAACCTGAAAAAAGTTGGTTTCCAGTCAGGAATGGAACAAGTACACAAACCGACGACAATGCAAAACACAATAGAATTAATAAGACATGAAAATAACATATGAGATATAAAAATTGGAAAGAAAACTGATGACATGGCACGGTGGAGATAAAAAGGAAAAATAAAAGACATCTACCTAGGTGGTGTGAAATATCCGTTGCGACATGTGAACGGCTAGGGGTAAATAAGGCACGCTGCACGTGTCATGTGCAGCTGCTAGCATTCACAAAAAAATACGGGGAATAGTTCTGGGTAGTCCACATGTCTACTAAGATATTTCCCCTCCTGATTACTCCGTGTGACGAGCGTGTCAACAAGCAGCAAGATATATGTATAGACATGAAATGAAAAGACTACTATGAATCGGAAAGCAATCAGAAAGTGCACTTGCCTGAATCCTTGCACAAATCGTAGCCACAAGTAGAGGATGAGGGGATGCTGATCTAGAAGCTGTCAACCTATAACACATATCGCACCACGAACCGTGCACAAAAACCACAAATCAATTCTAATGTTCTAGTTCTAAATAGTGGCTAGTTGGGTTACTAATCTAATAATAATTAATTCTGTAATAATTCACTTAAAAACCTAATTTAACCTAATAATAATCTGAATATAATCTAAACATGCAAGTTTGGCCATCAAAAGTCGTGTTTCTCAATTTTGAAACTATGGCACGTAAATCGAGACGTGTCATTGACTTTTTAATCAAATGCTATGAACTCTATATTTTGAAAGTGCACCTTGGTAGATTTCAGTGCCACGAGTGCGCTGGAATCGACCGTGCCGCAAAATCACGCTTTGGTCAAAAGATATCGCCGTTATGGCTAATCGTGACCAAAACGGGGATCAACTGATCAGTTCTGAGTTCAACAGAAAAACTAAATACTAAATTAACGAAATAATTTTGGGAAAAATATATGTCGTAGCGCTCTGTGTTAGCTTTCCGAAACTTCAAACGGTTCTTATTTCAAATTCTGGTTCTCCCGAATCTCAAAAACACCAAAACGTGTCAAGTTTCGGACAACCGACACTCTACAAATTTTTCAGAAATTTAGGTTCAGAAATTATGAAAATAAATTATATATTCAGAAACTATACCTCAATACGTTTCCAATAAAAAAACGGTACACGAAAATGAGGTCCGAGTTGACGGCAATCGCCTCGGGAAGTCGGGGAATCACCAGGATCAAACTCCAAAAGGAGGAGGCTATAATTAATTAGGGTTTGTGAATATACAATGCATATATATAGGAGAGAGAGAGGCGGTTACTGTAGCAGCGTCGACAGGTGGGCCCCCCCCGGGTGGATTATTGGGTAATTATTTATTTAATTCAAAAATTATTTAAAAATCATTTTAAGTCCAAATAAATCAAAATAAATTGCAAAAAATCCAGGAAAAATTCTAAAATATTCTAGAAAATATTTTTGTCATTTAGAGCCCAAATAAAAATATTTGGTCCCGAAATACCCCCGTATGACCTTACAGTAAATCCTGAAAGTCCTAAAAATAATAAAACCTTAAATATTAAATACATGCAAATATCCAAAAATTGTAGAAAAATATAAAATAGCTAAATAATACATATATAAGCTATCTAGAGGTCATATGACCTTAATATGGTCATAGCCCACCTATAAGCTTTGGCATGACTCACAATGGCCATAAAATTAATCATAAACAAATAAAATTAAAAAAATAAAAAAAATGGAAAGTGGGCTTAAAATCTATCCACCTTAGAATAATTTCGTCCTCGAAATTCTAATTTGTAATTATTCTTAAAATTCTAAAAGAAAGTCTACCTTAATCTTAATCTCCTAATTTAATCACTCAAATATTTTATAACCTTTTCTAGCCATTTCATAACTCCGAATACTTGAGAACTTCTACCCACCTTTGGTCACACTACTCCATCAAACTAAAAATTTTATAATCTTCTAACTGGTTGCTAACAATCCTACCAACAATTATCTAGGCATATGGTATCTACACTCCTCTCGTATATTAAGCAATCCAAAATTTAACAGCAACAAATTTACACAAGTAGCTTAAAAATATTGGTAATTTCTAGTAAGCATGACTATTCGTCGCTCCGAAGTAGGGAGGACAGAAAGATAAGCAGAAATAATCGGAAGCAACTGTAAAATTTCAAGAGCAGTGGAGAGTATCCAATGTTGCAGATAGAAAGAAAGTCTATGAACCGTTGACTTATTTGCTAGATTGGACTACTCTAGTTCAGTCACTTGCTACGTCGAAGAGCCCTTCGTTACTTAGAGTGGCCTACAATCCATGTAATACAGAAGTCTCTTTCTCAAAATTCTAATTCAAACAAGGTTCCATAATGGAACGGAATTTGAGAAATCAAAATTGTGGTCGTAATGGGTTCTCTATTTGGACAGCAATCGTTGGTTGGATGATCCTTGGATTTCAATCTACATTGGCTGGACATGATCCCAATGATAAAACTATTCCTACTAGATTAGGGTGACCTGGAATAGGTTTTAACCCAAGTAGTTGAGCTAGTTTCTAGTCGGAAAGCATACTGGTATCATGGTATGGGTTATAGTTGGTCCTTTTTAACCTGAAAGTCGTAGCACAAAAATAGAGTACAAGGGGACAGATTTGAGTGGGACATGATATACCTAGATGAAGGTGGACTCGTCTAGATCTTACATATGAAATTTATTGGAAGGTAATCGCTGGTCTCGTGCCCCGAATTTTAATGACACGGTCGGGGACACAAAATGACCTAAACGGAAAGTGGGAGTTCATGGAGCACTAATTATCATTCTAATGGAAATTATTCTAATCAGACGGTAATCCTCGTATATCCCAAAACTTTTTTGAAAGTTTACAGTCTACCCACCTTAGGAGCTAGGCTATGGTTTTAGGAGTAATAGGGTTAGAAGGATTTCAAGGTCCGGGTATTGTACATCGACCTTTGTTAATAAAGAACAAGGCACAACGTAATAGGATACGGTAGATATAACTCAAGCCAAGGATCGTTCCTCAAATCCAGATGGCTAGAAGGTCCCGATAGTAGCTTGAAGGTCGAGAAGAGAACGAGTATCTCAAGGCAAGGTACCAGTCACCTGGCTGGCCGATGGTAGTTACCCTTGCATATACCACTATTATAGCCATGGGGATACTCTATATCTATCTATCAATTACAAGCTTTCGTCTTCTAGTCAGTGAAAGACAAAAATGATAAGGAGTTCAAGAGAGATGTCACTGAATACAATTACGTGATTCACAGGCGAACGAATAATTCAAGAGGAATTGTCAAAGCAGTCGTGGATGAGATCCTAGAGACATCTATATCTCAATCCATATAGGATAATTAGATGAAGAGCGAACCAATTGCATCATGGTTGATCAGACCGTAATACAATGATTCTGATTAGACAATATGTTAGCGGGCGTCCCAATAAACACATGTCTCGAATCAAGCTGATAGAAGGGCAAGCTTGCAAAACTAGGCTGTAGTTGCAGTGTTGGTCAAAATAGTCAAAATACAAGTACGCAAGAATTTTTTTTGAAAGGAGGTACTAGTAGTTCGAGTTTTGTGAGAATCAAACCTTACCTGGTGTTCTTACTTATACAGTCATCCTACTATCCTCTATCCATAAGACCTTGGTCTATTAATGGGTTATGGGACTCTAAATTCTATATTCTAGGTAAACCTATTAATGTCGGTCAAGTACCTTTTTAATAGATCGCGAGGACCACGAGACGCTAGGGTGGGAGATGTGCTACTCAACTTACAGAACTTATCTTAGTATTGGTTTTGGATCTTAGGGTCACACCGGATATCTTTCTATTCTCTATAGTATCCTAAACTTGTGATCACGTCTGAAGTCATTTTACTAAGAATTTTGCCTTGCATGTATACTCTGGCTGCGGTAAACCATGGTTTCGTGATTCAATTGTGATAAGCTATCAGATACTCTATCCTATATTGACACAGGGTATCTAAGATCTAAAGAGGTCAACGAGGACATAGTTTTAGTAATGATCCCTAACCTACAATTCTTCGAAACGGTTTCTATTCTATGGATTGTGCCTCGCCAGTGCGCTGCTGGCTGCAGTGAACCCACACTCTCCGCTCTCAGGTAATTGGCGACAGTGCGCTGCTGTCTAGTCATCGCAGTCGTTAAAATACTCCAACTATATTCCTAAGAATGTCAAAGAGCTGCTAGGGATTCAATTTAGTTGACTATGGTAGAAAACGTAAACACATGCCTGTAAGTCTCAATCCTTAAGGTAAAGGTTGACCGGGGAAATAACTGACGATAAGGAAAATAAGAACATCTAACATTTATCTCATATATATATCTCAAATAGTTGAGGGAAAAACTTTGAATCAATCTACCTCGAGATTCATACAGGAATAACAGAATCAGAAATTATAAATTAAATCCTTATAGTAAAAGAGAATTTAAAACATGCAATTCTAACTTATGATATAAGATTTACATCTAAATAAGAAAATTGAACAGTTTATCGAAGTTAACGCCTTAATTCTAGGCAAGTCTAACATACCAAGTGATTAGTATATCCATACTGGATCACATTGTCATATCAAAAGTAAGAGTATACCTATAGGGATCTAGCAAGCTATCTAAATTGCATGGCCTATCTAATAACCTTAACTACGCAACGGTCAATTTGAACAAGGGACTCCTAGTCCTAGGTATTCTCCTAAATTATTTCAATCCTAATTGTGAATGAGCATTTCCTGAGTGCAGGCTCGCAATAGTACGACTAACGTATCATCACGAGCCTGTAATCTTTTGTGAAATCTGACCTGTATGGGCCACCACAAAAACTTGTCACGATCCGTACCCGATTTTCGGACGGGAGCTCGTGAGCAAGCCAGCCTGCGCCACAGAGTCGGCGGTAGAATGCTGTCAAGCCCGTAAGAAATAAATGCTCAAAAATAACATTTGCTGCTCATTCATATTTCTAAATTTATTACAACATTTACAAGATTTATATTTAAAGAAAATACAAGACTTTACATTTAATGGAATTGATACAACTGCTTTCTATTTCTATGTTGACCTCAGCATACCCAAGCCTTCCCAATGCTAAGAGTGATCGCGGCTAAACCTGAAAAATATTGGTTTCTAGTCAGGAATAGAACAAGTACACAAACCGACGACAATGCAAAAACACAATAGAATTAACAAGACATGAAAATAACATATGAGATATAAAAATTGGAAAGAAAACTGATGACATGGCACGGTGGAGATAAAAAGGAAAAATAAAAGACATCTACCTAGGTGGTGTGAAATATCCGTTGCGACATGTGAACGGCTAGGGATAAATAAGGCACACTGCACGTGTCATGTGCAGCTGCTAGCATTCACGAAAAAATACGAGGGATAGTTCTCGGTAGTCCACATGTCTACTAAGATTTTCCCTCCCGATTACTCCGTGTGACGAGCGTGTCAACAAGCAGCAAGATATATGTATAGACATGAAATGAAAAGACTACTATAAATCGAAAAGCAATCAGAAAGTGCACTTGCCTGAATCCTTGCACAAATGTAGCCACAAGTAGAGGATGAGGGGATGTTGATCTAGAAGCTGTCAACCTATAACACATATCGCACCACGAACCGTGCACAAAAACCACAAATCAATTCTAATGTTCTAGTTCTAATAGTGGCTAGTTGGGTTACTAATCTAATAATAATTAATTCTGTAATAATTCACTTAAAAACCTAATTTAACCTAATAATAATCTGAATATAATCTAAACATGCAAGTTTGGCCATCAAAAGTCGTGTTTCTCAATTTTGGAAACTATGGCACGTAAATCGAGATGTGCCATTGACTTTTTAGTCAAACGCTATAAACTCTAGATTTTGAAAGTGCACCTTGGTAGATTTCAGTGCCACGAGTGCGCTGGAATCGACCGTGCCGCAAAATCACGCTTTGGTCAAAAGATATCGCCGTTATGGCTAATCGTGACCAAAACGGGGATCAACCGATCAGTTCTGAGTTCAACAAAAAACTAAAATAGTAAATTAATAAATAATTTCTGGGAAAAATATATGTCGTAGCGCTCTGTGTTAGCTTTCCGAAACTTCAAACAATTCGTGATTTCGATTTCTGGTTCTCCCGGAATCTCAAAACACCAAAACGTGTCAAGTTTCGGACAACCGACACTCTACAAATTTTTTAGGAATTTAGGTTCAGAAATTACGAAAATAAATTAGATATTCAGAAACTATACCTCAATACGTTTCCAACAAAAAAATGGCACACGAAAATGAGGTCCAAGTTGACGGCAATCGCCTCGGGAAGTCGGGGAATCACCAGGATCAAACTCCAAAAGGAGGAGGCTATAATTAATTAGGGTTTGTGAATATACAATGCATATATATAGGAGAGAGAGAGTGGCGGTTACTGTAGCAGCGCGACAGGTAGGCCCCCCCGGATGGATTAGGGTAATTATTTATTTAATTCAGAAAATCATTTAAAATTATTTTAAGTCCAAATAAATCAAAATAAATTGCAGAAAAAATCCAAAAAAATTCTAAAATATTCTAGAAAATTTTTAGTCATTTAGAGCCAAATAAAAATATTTGGTCTCGAAATACCCCCGTATGACCTTACAGTAAATCCTGAAAGTCCTAAAAATAATAAAACCTTAAATATTAAATACCTGCAAATATCCAAAAATTTTAGAAAAATATAAATAGCTAAATAATACATATATAAGCTATCTAGAGGTCATATGACCTTAATATGGTCATAGCCCACCTATAAGCTTTGGTGACTCACAATGGCCACAAAATTAATCATAAACAAATAAAATTAAAAAAATTAAAAAAATTAGAAAGTGGGCTTACAGCAAGCTAGCCTCCTTCTTCTTCTACTCCAGATTTGGAATCCAATGCAAAAGATTGGGATCAATTTGGGGAGGAATGGGAGATTTGATGAAAGGGGGAAGAAATTTGGGTTTCCTACAAAGGGGTGTTCTAAATGAGGCAAGTGGTCATGAAGAGAGACTTTATAGATGAAGAATTAGGTCATAAGTGGCTATTGTGGCTGTCCAAATTAAGAGCTAGGGTTAGGGTCTCTCATGGTGGGCCTTGGGCCAAGATTAGTAACTAGCTAGTTCAACTCCTTAACCTAAAGTCCAATGCACTAAACTCTGTCAATCCTCTCATGTACCCTAGTCATACTCAAGTCAACTAAGACCAACTTAAGTTAGATTTGGGTCCCATACCATGCTAACTAAGTCACCAAAGCCAAAGTCAACTCTAGGTTAGTCTCTTAAGTCACAACTAGCAAAAGTCAAAAATAACAACCATCAATCAAATAATTAACAAATAATTCCAAGAAACCAAAATAACCAAAATACCCCTAGGCCAAAAATAATAATTAATATCTTAATCACCTGGTTAGGCTCTAGGTCAAGCAGTCTCTAAGGTTTCACTAGCAGCACATCAAATCACAAGTCACCAATAAAAATAGTTTTAAAATAATTAAAAATTACCAAAAATCATATCATGATTTAAATAACATTATTAAAAGATTAAAATACAAAATTTCAAAATTACCCTCATTTAAAAAAGTGGGTGTTACAAACCACCTTCGGGATCAGTGGATGCAGCTCAGCTTTTCACCTTCTTCCAGCAGATGATGGAGGCCTAGCAGTGCTAGTCTGCTGATTTCAGGCAGGGCATAGACAATGCCCACCAGCTAGCTATGACTACAGTAAACAGGGTGACCGCCCAGCCTCAGGGAGGACAGATGCAACAGTACCAGCCGAAGACCCCAAGCATTCAGGACTTCCAGAAGATGCGGTCGAGAGATTTCAAGGGTATTAAGGGTATCCTATATGTCGACGACTGGATTGAGTACATAAGGAGATCTTTGCCTGATATTGATACCAACCGGGATTCAGATAGAGGCGGCGGGCAGCCAGATGCAGGACCTTGCCCGCACATGGTACCAGACAGATCCTAGAGTGGGTACAAAGGGGCAGACATGGGAAGCTTTCAAGAAGCTCTTCAAGGAGAAGTTCTTCTCGGATACAGCACTCGACGCCTTGGAGACGCAGTTTGAGAGTTTGGTTCAGAAAGCAAACCGTGGAGGAGTATGCTGGTGAGTTCTGCTGCCTGGGCAGATTTGTTGAGGACCTTAGCGAGACGCGAAGGCTAGAGGTTCAGGAAGGGTTTGGTTAAGGAAGTCAAGTCCTTGACTAAAAGCGACAGAGGAGCTTCCTTTGAAGAGATTCTGATATGAGCTATGGCAGCAGAGGACGACCTTGAGCTGAAGCTGAAGAGAGGTCGGGATGCGCATGGAGCTAGTAGCAGTAGAGGCTAGGCCAAGAGGCCTCACTTTTAACAGCAGCACCAGCAGAGGCCATTCCAGCAGCAGTTTCAGGGACAGGGCTGTGCACCTTTTCAGCAGGTGCAGCAGCAGCCGAGACAGCAGCAGCAGGCACCCAAACATCAGCAGGCCACCAGTTGCACATTCTGCATAAGCCAGGCATGGGTGGAACGACTGCAGAAAGAGGTTGGGCAAGTGCCTACTCTACGGTTCAGCGGAGCATCAGCTTAGGGAGTGTCCCATGTTTTTGGGACGTATAGTTCAGGAAGCGGAAGCTAAGGCTCCGGCAGGACAACAGAAGGGACCACCGTTGCAGACACAGCAGCAGAGGTTCATCTAGCACCAGCAGCAGGCCAAGGAAGGCCAGCAGGGGCGAGCTTTTGCCAAGGCAGCTGAGGATGCAGAGGCCATAGCAGATCTGATCGCAGGTTCTGTTTTCTCGACTCCATTCGTGCATTTGCATTGTTCGATTCTGGTGCTTCCTATAGCTTTGTGTTTGTATCTTTTGCTATTAGACACCATCTTGCTTCTAAATCGTTGCCTAGTACTTGCAAGTCACGACTGGGGTGGCATCATCCTCATCAGTGATATTCGCAAGGATCGGAGAGTTATATTGGGACCAAAACTGGATGTGAGTTTTCTCGTAATGCCATTACCGAACTACGATATTGTACTCGGGATGGATTGGTTGAGCAGGCACCATGAATATAGATTATCGTGGGGGCAGAGTTCTTTTCTGAGTGTCAGGGGAGCCAGAGTTCGAGTTCACCAGACGGGAGGCGGAGCAGAGCAGCAGAGTTTTCTGCAGAGTTTTAGTAGAGGAACAGACAGTACCATATCCATTGATAGCAGAGTTCATGGATGTCTTTTCGGAGGACTTGCCAGGACTACCATCGGACAGAGACGTTGAGTTCTCTATAGACTTGGTGCCCGACACAGAGCCAATATCTCAGCACGTTATAGGATGAACAACAGTGAGTTGGTGGAGTTAAAGAAACATGTGGATGAGTTGCAGGACAAAGGCTTCATCCGATCAAGTTCTTTACCATGGGGTGCACCGATGCTTTTTGTGCCGAAGAAAGATGGGTCGATACAGATGTGTATTGACTACAGGGCACTCAACAACCTTACGATCAAGAACAAGTACCCGCTGCCGAGGATCGATGATCTTTTCGATCAGTTTAGTGGAGCGAGGGTATTTTCTAAAATTGATCTGAGGTCAGGCTACCATCAGGTTAAGGTAAAGAGGGAGGATATCCCGAAGACAGCATTCAGGAACTGGTATGGCCAGTTTGAGTTTATGGTGATGTCGTTTAGGATGACTAACATCCCGACGGTATTCATGAACCTGATATACAAGGTGTTCCACCAGTATTTGGACAAGTTTGTGGTGGTGTTCATCGACGATATCTTGGTGTACTCGAAGACTGTAGAGGAGCATGAGAAGCATTTGAGAGTGGTTCTGGAGACTCTCAGAAGGAGGAGCTTTATGGCAAGCTTTCGAAGTGTGAGTTCTTCCTGGATCGAGTTGATTTCCTAGGTCATGTTGTGACCGGGGATGGGATCTCAGTTGCCCCGAGAAAGATCATGGCAGTTGAGGCATGGACAGCACCGAGTTCAGTTGCAGAGATTAGGAGCTTCCTATGTAAGCCCTATAGATTTTAGGGATTATTTTAAATTTTATTTAAGTAATTAATTTCAATAGATATATTATTTATAATTATTTTGATCATTAAATATACTTCTTCGTCACGACCCCGGCGATTCGTGCGTTTCGCACGAAATCCCGTCGTGACGCGCACGGGTTTGAACTCTGAATGTGTGCCTTGTCGCAGCAACTTCGTACGTATTTTCTGGCGATCCAACCATTGGATCGTCGATCCGTTTCCTTCTCCATCGGTATATTGCTCTTCACTCCTCTCAAGTTTATCAGTTAATTTTGTGGTTTTATATATCAAAATCGGCTACCAAGTTGACACTTTAAATTGTACTATTTTTGGACAATTTTGTGGAGCCAACTTCGCAGACTTGTATCTTCGTCGTCGCAGCTCCGTTTGGTGCGCCACCAGTTTCTGTGCACAGTCGGTATAACCCTCTTTCTATCCCTTAAGTTTCGTTTCATTGTGATCTTGTTTGATTGGTTGAATTCGACGCCAAAGTTAGCCGTCCGAATTCATAATTTCCAACTTGTTAAATTCTAATTTTGAACCCGGGACTCCGGATTCCAATTCTGACACCACCAGTAGACTCGTGGCATCGTTCTGGCACGAATTCATATATAATTTGCTTGATTTGGAGGACGTGGACCCTAACACGTATTTCAGTGCAGGCGTGCCCCATAGTTCTGGTCAACGGACCATTATGAGATCGGCTCATCGGAATCCACTTCTGGATATACAGTTGGATCCGTATCATTATTTTGGACTCGTTGACATATACTTTGTTAGATTTAGTGGACTTGGACTCCGGCACGCATTTTCGTGCAAACCGGATTCTATTGTCCGAGTCAACGGACCATTTTAAGATCGGCTCATCGGAATCCACTTCTGGATATACCGTTGGGTTCGTATCATCATTCTGGACTCGTTGACATATACATTGCTAGATTTAGGGGACTTGGACTCCGACACGTATTTTCGTGAAAACCAGATTTATTGTCCGAGTCAACAAACTATTTTGAGATCGGCTCATCGGAATCCACTTTCGGACATACCTTTGGATTTGTATCGTCATTCTGGATTCATAGACATATAGTTTGCTAGATTTTGATGACTTTGATCTTGACACTTTTTTGGTGCAATGTGGGTCTAACGGTGGATCGCATCTTGATCCGAATTACCATTTTGTCCCTGTATCCAAAATTGGACTTATGGATAGTCTATTCTAGCTATTTTACTTATTATGAGAATTTTGGTGATGTTTGTTTCAGCATCCGACGACGTTCGTAGAGACCCCTATGTTGCTACCTTTCTTGGACTTGACGATTTGTCTGCAGGACCTCATCGGTCCACTACTTTATCCCAGGCAAGATACCTTGCCATACTTGTACTTTTCACATTACTCATATTTATCCTTGTACTGTTAGTTGATGACACTGGTAGTGTGTATCCAAGGATGACTTCGGTGTTACCGATGATGGCATCGATCTTATGGGTGTGTGCGTGTGTGACTTAGAGTTAGTAGACATACCCGACATGGTGAAGTTATCCCGGATAACTTCATGACTTGACACGAGACATTACACGGCACCTTGGGTGAGAGTTATTGTGTTGGCACGAACTTCCACATTCGACTGATCATCGGTGCAAACGGTTCGTGTGTCGGTACATATAGAGTTAGCTGGTGTCTAGATTAGAGACTCACATTGAGATATGGATGTCTGAGTTGTGGATACGACTTGTACATTTCCTGGGACGGGAAAGACAACCAGCAGGCGTATGGGACAGACATTTACTATTTTATGTTAGCCTCAGTCCCGGTTATGGGCATGGGCCCTTACTAGTGGGTATATCCGGCAGCGGCCACTAGCTGCGCGCTAGGTTCGGTCGGAAGGTACGCTAGTTTTGTGCTAATCGGCTCGTGATCCGATGCTCGACCCGTCTTCCGACGCAAATCCTTCGGCTCGTGATCTGACATCGGCCTGTGCTTCGACAAAATTATTATTCACTACCCATACGTTCCAAAGTTGTCTTCAACATGCATTCACATAGACTGGTTAGTTCGTATACCCATGTCGGACCGTATTATGGAACAGTGTCTTATCATGGACTGGTTTGCCTCACATTGATCAGGATTGGTAAAAGGTATGGTTTATTGATCGATGACTGGATATTGGGCCAGGTTATGATTCATGTTGTCCATTTATATTCAGTTCACATTATGGCATGTATCTTTGTATCTTGTTACGTCCCTCTGAGGACCTGGTGATCTCTCCAGGTATTGCTGAGCGGTTAGTACAGAGTAGCTGGGGGGTGCTGCATGATGCACCGAGGTCTCAGGTATATATTTATATTGTGTTCTGGCATATTCCATTTATTCTTTCCAGCTTATATCCTCTCATATATTTGCTTCATACTGCTATGTAGCCTATTATTACCAAGTTTATTCCTTCTCGAGCTTGTTCGAACATGTATATTACTGGGTGGCCAACTTTAGTATATTATGTTCATTCTTGGTATTTATTTCATTACTGTGGATTGAGATGTAGATGATCAGTTACTCTTAGTTACACCTTTACAGTGGAGTACGTCCAGGGTTAAGTCCATTAAACGGAAAACTTACCCTAGATCGTATTAGCTGGCATGGTCACGCTCAGGTTCCTATATATTTTGGAACTGGGGCATGACATGTTTTAGTGGTGGCCCATGCAGGTCGAGATAAATTATTTTGGTTATGTTACTGTACCGGACGAGCCTGCGTTAGGATACATATTAGAATCTCAATCCACTACTGCTATTGGAAATTCTTTTGACTTCTATTATCGTCCTTGAAATTTGCATTTGTGCTCAATCATACCATTCTTGAATTACTATTTATGAACTCTTGTCTTTTCCTCTCTCGGAAGGATGAACACTTGTGTTGACGATCACTTCGTCAAAGTCTTACTATTGATTGTGACTATGGTAGATAGAGTATCTTGTGGGTAATTATTTGGGGTATATAGAGGTTTGGATAGGCATCCTTACTAGATAGACAGTTAGAAAAGAATGATATTTCTATCGAGGTTTAAATTTTTACAAGAAAACCCTTTGGTTGAATGATTATTGAGTCGCAAATTAGTGATTCGACAACATCGTGTAAATTATTACATTGAGGTAGAAAGTTTACCTGGGAAGATACATTAGCACATGCTTGATAGGACTATGTGATTAGCTAAGGTGGGTAGACTGTAAAGATGCCCCTCCAAGATAGGATGTAGGCTAGAGAATAGTGCAAGGTTTAACCATAACTTGAGACATGAGGACTATTAAGCCAAACCATGCCACCCTCTGCTTGAGTTTGATAGAGTACTGCATAGAATTACCATAAAACCATACAGGTTGACTAAGGAAAGGTACAAAGATTCTTATTGTTTTAAGGTTTGGACTTGAAGGAAGACAACTTGAAAGTGTCAAGGGATGATAGCGATTAAAGTTCGAGGAACCATCAGGATGAGCAAATTGATGAAACACGATGATCATGACCAGATATAAGATTTGAGAGTTGTAATAAAAAAATTGAGAAATTTTAACGTAGAGGATATGAAAATCATGAATAATGATAAAATGGGAAATGAGATTACTTGGATATTGAGGAGCTATCCTAGGAAGATTATGTATCAGAGAAAAATATGATCATGGAAGATGTGTAAGATTAAGTTGGATTAGTCAACGATTTCTATATTGGCCGAGTCAACCTTGAATGAACTATTAGAGATAGGGACTAGGATTAATAGAGTTAGACTATGATAGATGTATTAGAGTTAAGTACTTATTAGACCAGGTCTCAGATTTTTCTTAGCAGATAGTTAGGCGTGCTTGTGATACGTATAATAGCTTATGGGTAGATAAGGTAGAACCTTGGTTAGATAGGATTTAAGGCTTGTATAGGTTTAGCATTGAGTTTCAAGGTTGTTTAAGTTAAGAATTGATCATGATCTTCGATGATTAATTGTAGCCAAGGATCTAGGAGTAGAATTAGAACTGTACCTCAAGAGCCCCACTGGTAAACCCTCTATTGGTACAAGTTAGTTAGAGACCCTTGAGGAGTTGCATCTGGAACATTGTGTTAGTATGAGGATAAGAAGTGGATATACAAGAAGATAAATTTATAAGGAACAACATGTTTGGTCTGAATAAATGGAGAGGAATAAGATTGCAATTTACGAAAAAATTATCAGGATGAGGTATATGACCATGATTATCTAGGATGACACAAAAAATGATTACAGAAAGAAATACACCTTAAGCAATATCTTGAAGTTGAGATTCAGATAAAGAGTTAGGAGATCATCTCGAGGAGGGAGACGATACAAATTATGACACATAAAGGTAAGATTAGGAAATTGATAATGAAATATGGGGATATTGACATGGAAAGTTCTAGCGCTTGAATGAGATTATGGCATGAGATAGGAAGAAAAGATTTTAAGACAAAGTAGTCCTAAATAGTTTGAGGCATATAATCTAGAGCTGAGTAAGTACATAGTGGATGGCAAAATTTCTTGAAGAATAAGGATAAATTAGGAACTAAAGTTTTCAAGAATTAAAGACGTTTGAAGACCTGAGCAGATTACATTATGGGCGTCTTGATATTGTGTTAGCAAAAGTTACAATTGAAAGGGGAAGGCCACAGAATGGAGTGTACTAATGGAAAATTGGATGATATCAAGGACTTTCGAAATATTATGAGTTGGATTATGGAATAAGTGACTAGCCGTACTTGATATATCATATGTTACCCTAGGGACCTGACAGATAGGCAAATCATAGTATGGATTGGTGTGTAATTACCTCAGCCCGCTTAATTTTTAGATTATTCTAAGTGACCTTCCATATCTGTTTGAGACACATCCATATTCTTTCTCTTCCTATTTCTAAGCTTGCTAATCATGGTTGCGTAATTTAGCCAACTTATCCTTCTAAATTATGATTTAGAAGACTCTGTTCTCCTTTGGACATGCCTTCATCACAAATCCAAAACCTTGATCTCACCTCTCTTCTACCTAATAATCATATTATCCTAAGACGGCATTGCCTCCAAATTTCTGATCAAGCATCTACTTAGTCGTACCATATCCTTGTGGAAAAATCTCTTCTGGAGCTTTCCAAAACTCTCTGTACCATTGTTTGTAACATTCTTGTTCGTGCTTCACTTGAGCTTGTTTACAATCCTTTAAGCCTCATCGCTTTGGTTATGCCCAACCAAGCCAATTCTCTTTTGACTATTGAACTCTGAACCATATAGGATCAGCACTAAATTGATATAATTTCCTTATAGAGTTATTGACCAATAGTACCCTGATAGTACATAGGATTATTGTAGACTGTAATATCTAAATTCCAGTTTTCCTTTCTAAAATCTTGCTAGTAGAATCACGACTACGGTCTTCTGGTCGGGACTAGTCGTACTTGACTCCATTAAGATTTGATCATCTATCCTTCTTATACTAAGTCTTATTGTAATTTCGAGGACAAAATTCTATAAGGTGGGTAGGTTGTAAGCCCTCTAGATTTTAGGGATAATTTTAAATTTTATTTAAGTAATTAATTTCAATCGATATATTATTTATAATTATTTTGATCATTAAATATACTTCTTCGTGACTTTGATTTTTGGAGCGAAAGAGATGTCATTCTCTCGAAACGCCCTTCATGAGTTTTGATCTAGACAAGTTTATCTTCATGTTGATGTATCATGTCCCACTCAAACTTGTTCTCTTGTGCTCTATTTGCATCGCAGAACTTTCGGATTAATTTAGGCCATTTGATTATTTTTAGTTAATATTAAATTCCCACTTTTATTCTTGATTATCATGTATACGTTACCGTGACTTTCAATTTAGGAGAACAAGACTAGTCATTTTTTCCAAACCAACTTGTCATACATGATCTACTCGAGACACTCTTCATCCACGACCTTCGTGTCCCACTCAGACACACCATTTTGAGCTTCATTTGCTTCATACAACTTTCCGGGCATTTGACCCAATCTCGATTTATGTCACTGAGTCACATTTACTTCCAACTTTCGGGCCCGACATCGGTCCAATCTGCTCGACCCAATATATGGTTCTGGCCTGTTTTGAGCCTACTACGCACGTGCTACTTGCGTGCCACCAAGTTGATCTTCCTTGTGTTCCCATTTCATCCGAGATTTTTAAACGGTTTAAATTTGTTATTTTGATCAAACTCTAGCCTAAGCTTGTCCAAACTTGACCCAACACCCAATCCAATTTGGTGTGACCCTCTCATTCCTTACTCACAAATATCCCTATTTTATATAAATATCTCTACCCTCTCTCTCCATTTATATTTTATAATATATATATATATATATATATATATATATATATATATATATATCACTCTCTCTCTCTCTCTCTCTCTCTTCCTAAAGAAACACATGCACCCCTCACCCCATTCACAGCCGAACCCCCCCTCTATTTTTTCTCTTTCTATATATCTCTCTCTCCCCTCTCTCTTGTCTAAATATAAACACATTATATATATTTTTTTATATAAACCATTAATATATATATATATAAATATATATATTATATATATATATATATATATATATATTATATATATATACACCCCACAATCACCCCACATTATATTATATATATATTTTATATATATATATATATATATATTTTATATATATATATATATATATATATATATATATCTATATATATATATATATATATATATACACCCACATCACCCACACCCCCCTTTCCTGCCAAAGCAAGCCATGCCCCCCTCCCCCCCCCACGTCCTTGCTCTTTTCACTTCTTCTTCTTCAATGCATCATTCTTCTTCTTCTTCTTCATGTTCTTCTTCTTTAAATCATCACCACCTCCATCATCTCCATCATCCCTACCACCACCACACTACCACTCCTCTTCTTACTCCTCTCCTCATCGGCCTCCTTCTCATCCACACTTGGCTGGAGCTCGGCCCACCCATGGCCGAGCAGGAACCGCAGCAGCGAGCACAAGCAGCTACAGCTCAAGAAGCAACGCCAAAGCAGCTACAGCAGCGGTGGCTGCCGCGCCACCGCCGCGAGGTGGCGGCCGCCGTAACCCCGTCGTGCGCCTCCCCGCGTGCTTTCCTGTATGGTAGCCCCCTTGCCATGGCAGCGTTGCACGCACTGGGGCAGCGCCGAGCGCGTGATGGCGGTGCCGTACGTGCTTCTCCACGCTCACCAACAGCCACCCTGCGGCGGCGGCCATCTCCGGCCGCCGAGCCACCACCCGTAGCCCGACACCCCTCCGGCGAAGTCTTCTGTGGCAGTCACCTGCCTCCTCGATGCACGACGCGGGCGATTCATGCGTTTTGCACAAAATCCCGTCGTGACACGCACGGGTTTGGACTCTGAATGTGTGCCTCATCGCAGCAAATTCGCGCACATTTTATATGCGATCCGACCGTTGGATCGTTGATCCATTCTTCCGTCTCCATCTTGGTATATAGCTCTTCACTCATCTTATGTTTCATCCGTTACTTTTGTGGTTTGATACATCAAAATCGGCCGCCAAGTTGAACTTTAAATTGTACTATTTTTGGATAATTTTGTGGAGCCAACTTCGCGGATTTGTATCTTCGTCGTCGCAACTCCGTTTGGCGTGCCACTAGTTTCTGTGCACAGCCGGTATAACCCTCTTCCTGTCCCTTAAGTTTTGTTTCATTATGATCTTGTTTGATTGGTTGAATTCGACGCCAAAGTTGGCCGTCTGAATTCGTAATTTCCAACTTGTTAAATTCTAATTTTCAACCCGGAACTTCGGATTCCAATTTTGACACCACCAGTAGAACTCGTGGCATCATTCTAGCACGAATTTATATATAATTTGCTTGATTTGGTGGACGTGGACCCTGACACATATTTCGATACAAGGCGGGCCCCATAGTTCTGGTCAACGGACCATTTTGAGATCGGCTCATCGGAATCCACTTCTGGATATAACGTTGGGTTCGTATCGTCATTCTGGACTCGTTAACATATACTTTGCTAGATTTAGTGGACTTGGACTCCGGTACGCCTTTTCGTACAAACTAGATTCCATTGTCCGAGTCAATGGACCATTTTGAGATCGGCTCATCGGAATCCACTTCTAGATATACCATTGGGTTCGTATCGTCATTCTGGACCCGTTGACATATACTTTGCTACATTTAGTGGACTTGGACTCCGGCACGCATTTTCGTGCAAATCGAATTCTATTGTCCGAGTCAACGGACCATTTGAGATCGGCTCATCGGAATCCACTTCCGGACATACCGTTGGGTTTGTATCGTCATTCTGGACTCGTAGATATATCGTTTGCTAGATTTTGATGACTTTGATCTTGACACATTTTTTGGTGCAAGGTGGGTCCAACGGTGGACCGTATCTTGATCCAAATTACCATTTTGCCCCTGTGTCCAGAATTGGACTTATGGATAGTCTATTCTAGCTATTTTACTTATTCTGAGAACGTTGGTGATGTTTGTTTCAGCATTCGACGACGTTCGTGGAGACCCCTATGTTGCTACCTTTCTTAGACTTGACGATTTGTTTGCAGGACCTCATCGGCCTACTGCTTTACCCCAGACAAGATACCTTGCCATACTTGTACTGTTTACATTACTCATATCTATCCTTGTACTGTTAGTTGATGACACTGGTAGTCTATATCCAAGGATGACTTCGATGTTACCGATGATGGCATCGATGTTATGGGTGTGTGCGTGTGTGACTTAGAGTTAGTAGACATACCCGACATGGTGAAGTTATCCCGGATAACTTTATGACTTGACACAAGACATTACATGGCACCTTGGGTGAGATTCATTGTGTTGGCACGAACTTTCGCATTCGACTGATCATCGGTACGAGCGGTTCGTGTGTCGGTACATATAGAGTTAGCTGGTGTCTAGATTAGAGACTCGCATTGAGATATGGATTGTCTAAGTCGTGGATACGACTTGTACATTTCCTGGGACGGAGAAGACAACCAGCAGGCGTATGGGACAGACAGTTACATTATTTTATGTTAGCCTCAGTGGTGGCCCAGTTATGGGCATGGGCCCTTACTAGTGGGTATATCCGGTAGCGGCCACTAGCTGCGCGCTAGGTTCGGTCGGAAGGTACGCTAGTTTTGTGCTAATCGGCTCGTGATCCGACGCTCGACCCGTCTTCCGACGCAAATCCTTCGGCTCGTGATCCGACGTCAGCCTGTGCTTCGACGAAATTATTATTCATCTACCCATACGTTCCAAAGTTGTCTTCAACATGCATTCACATAGACTGGTTAGTTCGTATACCCATGTCGGACCGTATTATGGAACAGTGTCTTATCATGGACTGGTATGCCTCCCACTGATCAGGATTGGTCAGAGGTATGGTTTATTAATCGATGACTGGATATTGGGCCTGGTTATGATTTAGGTTGTCCATTTATATTCAGTTCACATTATGGCATGTATCTTTGTATCTTGTTACGTCCCTCTGAGGACCTGGTGATCTCTCCAGGTATTCGCTGAGCAGTTAGTACAGAGTAGCTGGCGGGTGCTATATGATGCACCGAGGTCTCAGGTATATATTTATATTGTGTTCTGGCATATTCCATTTATTCTTTCCAGCTTATATCCCCACCTATATTTGCTTCATACTGCTATGTAGCCTATTATTACCAAGTTTATTCCTTCTCGAGCTTGTTCGAACATATATATTACTGGGTGGCCAACTTTAGTATATTATGTTCATTCTTGGTATTCATTTTATTACTTTGGATTGAGATGTAGATGATCAGTTACTCTTAGTTACCCCTTTACAGCGGAGTACGTCCAGGGTTAAGTCCATTAAACGGGGAACTTATCCTAGATCGTATTAGCTGGCATGGTCACGCTGAGGTTCCTATATATTTTGGAACTGTGGCATGACATCCTGGGATTAGCAGGCTACTATAGAAGGTTCATTCAGTATTTCTCCCGGGTTGCAGAACCGTTGACTAGGCTGACCCGGAAGGACGCAGAGTTTATTTGGTCAGAGAAGTGTCAGGTCACTTTCGATGAATTAAAGAAGCGGTTGACGATAGCTCCGATTCTGACATTGCCATCAAGATTAGGTGGGTTCACTATCTACAATGACGCCTCAGGGAAGGGTTTGGGTTGTGTCTTACAGCAGCATGGGAAGGTAATTGCCTATGCTTCCAGGCAGTTACGTCCGAATGAGAAGAACTACCCTACCTACGACTTAGAGTTAGCAGCAGTTATCCTTGCTCTGAAGGTGTAGAAACACTATCTATATGGAGAGCAAGTGGAGATTTTCACAGACCACAAGAGCTTGAAGTATGTGTTTACACAGAAAGAGCTCAACATGAGACAGCGGAGATGGTTGGAGTTGATGAAGGACTTCGATATTTCATTACAGTATCATCCAGGAAAGGCCAACGTGGTTGCCGATGCCCTGAGTAGGTATCCGATAGCCATGTGTTTGACGGTAGATCGTCACTTGTTAGCAGATCTGGAGAGCCTGGAGATCGAGGTGATAGTGCCGGGAGTTGAAAAGCATATGTGGGGTCTGCAGATTCATTCGAACTTGATGGAGAGGATCAAGTCGACTTAGTTCGACAATGTTGCTCTGCGGTGTATCCGAGAGTAGATTCGAGCAGGACTGGTTGAGGAGTTCGTCATTGCAGAGGATGGCACATTGAGGCATGGTTCCTGACTGTGTGTGCCTAATAGAGACCTTCGGGAGCAGGTTATGCAGGAGGCCTACCGTTCTCAGTACTCTGTGCATCTAGGTGCCAACAAGATGTATAGGGATCTAAGAGAGCATATTTGGTGGTATGGGATGAAGCGGGATGGGTAGCACGCTTCATATCCAGATGTTTAGTCTGTCAGCAGGTAAAGACAGAGATACAGAGGCCAGGAGGACTGTTACAGCCATTGCACATTCCAGAGTGGAAGTAGGAGCATATCACGATGGACTTTGTTTTAGGATTACCGCGTACACCAGGAGAGAAAGACACGATTTGGGTCATCGTAGACAGATTGACCAAATCATCCCACTTCTTGCCATTCAAAGTGGGTTTGTCTACGAAGAAGCTAGTAGAGATGTATATACGACAGATTGTCAAACTTCATGGAGGTCCGATGAGCATTGTCTCGGATCGGGATAGTCGATTTACTTCCTATTTCCAGCGGAGTCTGCATACCACCCTCAGACGGACGGACAGTCAGAGAGGACTATTCGGACACTCGAGGACATGCTGCAGACTTGTGTCATGGACTTTGAAGGTTCCTAGGAGGATCATTTGCACTTGGTAGAGTTTGCATACAACAACAGCTTCCAGGCCAGTATTGAGATGTCACCATTTGAGACGTTATACGGGCGTATATGTCGTACTTCCTTATCTTGGGATGACGTTGGAGAACTAACTTTATTGGGACCTAAGATAGTTGTGGATGCAACCGAGAAGGTGAAGCTCATCAGGGATCGACTTCGCGTGGTACAGGACAGACATCGGCATTGGGCCGATAGCCACCGCAGACCTTTGGAGTTTGAGGTACAACTTAGAGATAGGATTATGATTAGAATTGGTTTGATTTTATGATTTTGATTTATCATGTTTGATTATTATAGTTAATTTGAGACCTGTTTGTTATAGGTTGGAGATCTGGTATTCTTGAGGATATCTCTGACACGTGGTACTATATGCTTTGGTGGAGGTAGAAAGCTTATTCCGTGTTTCATTGGACCTTTCGTTATCAGCGGAAGAGTCGATGACGTGGCATACAGGCTAGACTTACCACCTGTATTAGAGGGAGTCCACAACATATTTTACGTGTCGCAGTTGAGACGGTACACGGTAGACCCCAGCCATATACTCGATCATTCTAAGATCGACGTGGGACCTACTCTTAGTTATTCAGAACAGCCTGTAGAGATTCTGGATCGACGAAAGAAGGTACTGAGGAACCAGACGATACCCTTGGTTCGCGTCGCATGGAGACATCATTCTCTAGGAGAGTCTACCTGGGAGAGGGAGGATGAGATGCGCGAGCGATACCCTTATCTTTTTGGACCTTGAGGTATGATTTTCTATCCTTCTCATCAGTTTAGTTTCATCTTTAATTTCGAGGACAAAATTATTTAAGGAGGGTAGACTTGTCACTACCACATTTTTAGCCTAAGGGTATTTTGGTCATTTATGATTTATTGGAATTAATTTAAAGTTTTTGATAATTAATATTGTGCTAATTATTGTGTTGAGCCTTGACCTAGATTTGCCCTAATCTAGATGTTAGCCATTAGCCTAGAGAATGCATTAGAAGTTTCTAACTTGTCACGACCCGTACCCGCTTTTCGGGATACGAGTGCGTGTCCAAGCCAGCCTACGTCGCAGAGTCGACAGTAGAACGTTGTCAAGCCCGCAATTAATAAATGCTCAAAATAAACTTTATTGCTCACATTTTTAAATTGATTACAACATTTATATTTAAAAAAGTACAAGGTTCTTACAATTAATGTAAATGATACCACATCTATCTAATTTCTAGGTTTTGCCTGCTAGTACACCGTATCTTCCAATGCTAAGTGAAGCCACAGCTAACCAAAATGTTGGTTTCCAGTCAGGAATGGAACAGCACACAAACCGACGGCAATGCAAAAACACAATAGAATTCACAAACATGAAAATATCATATGTAAGATGAAACTAAAGTAACTGATGTCATGGCATGTCTAGAAAGCAAGTAGGTAACTCCACAACAAGATGTATCAACTGGAGAAATATGTAACTAGGATGTCATGGCAAGTGTGAAAAAAAATAAGAAAAATAAGTAAAAGACAATTATCTATGTTTTGAAATATCTTGTTCGATATGTGAGCGACTAAGGGGTAAATCTGACACCCACACGTGAATTGTGCGACTGTTATCTGACAAGAATAGACATTTTGGAAATGTTTCTAGGTAGTCCACATGTCTACTAAGAATTTCTCCGTCCAGCTAGTACTCATGAAATCCAGTCGCAAGCATGGTAATCATGTAAAAGACAGTCACGAAGTATAAACAACATGATACTAATCCATGTGACAACATGTCATCAAGCAAGAGAGCATATGTATAAACATGAAATGAAAAACTACTATGAACGAAAGCAATCAGAAAGTGCACTTGCATGAATCCTTGTACAAACCGTTGTCAAAAGTCGAGGATGAGGGGATGTTGATCTAGAAGCTGTCAACCTATGACATATATCGTACCATGAACCATGCACGAAAACCACAAGTCAATTCTAAGGTTCTAGTTCTAAATTCATGGAATAAGTGGCTAATAGGTTACTAATCTAATAGTTAATTCTGAAATAAATTACTTAAAAACCTAATTTAACCTAATAATAATCTAAAAATAATCTAAACATGCAAGTTTGGTCATAAAAAAGTCATGTTTCCAATTTTGGAAACCATGGCATGTAAATCGAGACATATCATTGACTATCTAGCTAAAACGTCGTGAACTAAGGTTTGAAAGTGCTCCTTGGTAGATTTCAGCACCACGAGTGTGCTGGAATCAACCGTGCCACAAATTCACGTTTTGGTCAAAAGATATCGCCGTTATGGCTAATCGTGACCAAAACGGTGATTCACCGATCAATTCTGAGTTCAACAGAATAACTAAAATACTAGATGAATGAATTAATTTATTGAAAAAAAATATATGTCGTAGACTCTGTGTTAGCTTTCCGAAACTTCAAACGGTTCGTGATTTCGATTTCGATCCTCCCAGAATCTCAAAATACCGAAACGTGTCAAGTTTCGGACAACGACACTCTACGAATTTATAAATAAGGTTCAGAGATATAAAATAAATTAGATATTAGAAAGGTATACCTCAATACGAATCCAACAAAAAACGGCATACAAAAAGGAGGTCGGAGTTGTCCGCAATCGCCTCGGGAAGTCGGGGGTCTCCTTGGAACAAGTTTCCTCAAAATCGGCCAAAATTAAATTAGGGTTTACTGTTCAGCGATATATATATATATCTATATATATTATATATATATATATATATATATAATATATATGGGAAAAAAAAAAATATATATATATATTATATATATATATATATATATATAGGGCGGGTATAGTCAACACGCTGACTGGGCTCTGCAATGGCTGACGGATGGGCCGGCCAGCGCTGACTGGGTATGACTGGATAATTAATTACAGAAAATGATTTAAAAATCATTCTAAGGCCAAATAAACTCAAATAAAATCCTAAAATTCCTAAAAATTTGTAGAAAATTACAAAAAATATATCTAACCTCCTAGAATAAATAAAAATAATTTACCTCATATTATTCTCAAATGGCCTCATAATAAATATTGGAAGCCTTTAAAATATATTAAACCTTAATAAATAAATATCTAAAAATCTAAAAATTATGATAAGCTATAAATAAAAACAATGCTTATATAAACCATAAAGGGCCAAATGACCATAATATGATCATAGCTCCCTTATAAGCTTAGGTACAAATCCTAATGACCATAAAAGTTAATCATAATCAAAATAAAATAATAAATCGGGAAGTGGACTTACATAACTAGAAGACTAAGTTAAATAATATCTAGAAATTTTAGCTAAGTTAGATATTTAGCTTGAAACCTTATATCTACCACTACAAGAAATTCGGGTTTCCGTGACAAGTAATCTGTGACAAGTGTAAAACTTGTCACTGAAATGGATATTTCTGTGACAAATAAATTTTGTTGTCACTCTAATTTGTTTCTGTGACAACTGATATTGTCGTCACACAATTAAAACATTTAGTGACCATATTTTTATTGGTCGTCACTTAATGTGGTCACTGAAATAAAATTATGATTTTAGAGACAAGTTATGTGTGATAAGGAAAATAGTTGTCACTAAAATTTTTATTGTAGTTACAAGAAAATATTATTGTCACATAAAAGTATTAGCCAGAAGATTAAAATTTTATTCTTGTCACTTAAAAAGTTTTTTTAGTTACCAAATAATTGTACGTCACACAAAAGTATTAGTCACAAAGAAAAAATTTATTTCATGTAACAAAAACTTTAAATAAATTTAAAAAAGTTAAATAAAAATATATCCTAATTTTGATACTATTTTGATATACTATTTAAATTGTAACAAGATTTGACTATACCAAAAATTTTCACATTATATCACAATCCTAATTATATCCGGCTGTATATAAAAAAAATCATCAAATATTCGCAAGTCTCCAACCGGATTTGGAATCCTGTTAGTATCATATATATATATATATATATATATATATATAATATAATAATATATATATATATATATATAATATATATAATATACAAAATGGACGATTTACGACAGTTAGAATTGTCCAACAACTACATATTAAAACTATGGTTGCATTTTCGACGGATTAAAATCGTTGCTTAACATAATTTTTTGGCTCCAATGAATTTTTTGGCTTCATTTAAAATTTAGGTCCCGATTTTTTACCAAAACCTTCCCCCTTCCCCTTCATATAATATTATATATTAACTACAACACTTGAAAAGTGTTGTATAAAATTTTATTTCCTATATTTTTATTATTTTCTAAATACAACACTTGAAAAGTGTCATCTGAAATTTTATTTCTTGCCTCCTATATATTTCATATAGGCACCTGAAAAAAATGGCGCTAATATACGCACGCCTGCCCAAAATAATGGCGCCCTCCCTTCCATTTTTCCTCCTCTCTCTTCTTCTTTCTTCTCTTTCTCTCCCTTAATTCCCCACCATGTCTTTCTCACTCTTCTTCCTTTCTATTTCACTCCCATAATTTCATTTCTGATCCATTTGTTCTTCACTATTGCAGAAGGATAAGGCCTTCTTGAAGTAGCCGAAGCTGTTCCTCTGTAAATAGACATCGACGACTTATGTAATAAACTAGGTTTCGGTAATCAGTGTGGATAATTGTTGGTTTGATAATTTTGTTTTTTTATTGTAGTTCGAAGCAGTCATCGAAGGGGAAGAGGCCCGGAAAAGGAGGGAACCGCTTCTGAAAGAGCGTCGGTGTCACCGACGTCACCATCGTCATTGTCATCGACGTCACCGCCGCCGTTGTCACCGAAGTCACTGCCGTCGTCTAGGTCATCTCCATTCTTTTATCTGAAACCCTATTTTTGTAGTGATTTTTTTTATCTAGGGTTTAATTGGGGATTATAAGCATCAAAATAAAATCGTTTATGATCTAGGGTTTCCTTTGTTAATTAGAGTTTAGAGTAAGAAATTAACATCTAGGGTTTGTCTTTCTTAATATTTAATCTTTCGGTTCCACCGAACTCTTCCTCAATGACTCCCCCAGGTCCCGACCTCTTCTCCGTTTGAAAATATTGACTGACACGAGTGCGGCAAGACACAGTATTGACACGGACTCACGGAAACGATGCTAGCTTCTGGAAACTCCTGGTGTATGTTTGGTGTATCGATGTTGTGTTTCCAAAATATGTTTTCGACATGGATCTCACGACACCAATTATTGAAGTGTCCATAGGTTCCCAGATTAATATGGTTCAGCGAATCATTTTTTCTCTCTTAGAGATTCATACTCACAGTTTAGTAATAAATGGCCTTTATATTATCCAATGCAGGGTAACTAGAAGGCATCTGATTGTTGGAACACAATAGTTGATCCTTTGGTGAACCATTCATCAGAGTAGCAGAAGTTCCAGAAGCTGAAATAAAGGTATATTGTATATATGCCAAACATGTGTATCCTTTGTAGTAAAAGTTTCTCTTGGTTACCTTGATCACAATTAGATGCTTGGGGTTTATATCCTAATTTCTATAATCCGCTAAAAATTCTATGTATGCTAAAATATCACTTATTGCTGATGTTTTGTTGTGTGCAACTAAAAGAAGCTTGGCCTTGAGTGAGTGTTATGTTCATCAAAAATTTAATATTTGGTAAATGTCACTTCAAATGACTTCTATTATATTAACAGTTAGTTGGACTTCTGGCTCCTTATTCCTCTATATTGTTCTATCGGATGCAATAGGCATCTCTAATATCTTGTACACATGTATATTACGGGTACTGCTCATGACCTTATATAGGTCCAACAAAAGGTCTAAGTATGCAAGTCAGAGACTATGGAATCTACAGTGTGTCTAATCACCCAACCATGATACAGGTGGTAGAAATGATTCTACTAAGTACAAATTATTTAGGTTCTATAGATATAACAAACTTATTTGGATACGATGCATAAATGTAGTCTACTTTTACTCCATCTTCTATAGGGAATTCCAAAACTATTTTGTAACATATACGCTGTTAGAGTTTGGAAGCTGACGTTAATCGTCTATATGGTTAAATCTGATTTATAATAGAGAGGAGGTTGTCTTGGATGCTGTACTAAGCCCACTCCAGTTACTGCAGTGGATGAAGCTTCAAAGGGTCTAAGCCTTTAAGGGCGTACAGTGAGAAAACCAAACGTATCCGAGGATTTTGGAGCACAAGTACTTATGAGATGGAAAACAGCAGACTACAGTCTCAGAGGAGCGTTTCTTCAATTAGCATATCGATAAAACTTCTTGATCACCATAGGGCAGCAGGAAGCAGCAATTACCCTCCTGAGTTTGTGAATCATGGTAAGTATTGGTTGAAGCTTGGAACATCACAAATTTAGTTTATCCAATGTAAATTTTTCAATACAACATATCTGACTGAATGCATTTAAGCACAAGTATGGGAATGACCAGCTGTATCTTAGATATGGAACATGAAAGAGTGGTATTTTCTTAACTTCTATTGTACCAGTTGCAATATATTGTTATGTGGCATCGTGAAATTATATGTTTGCAAGATTTTACTGATTTAAGCTTCTTTGACAATCAATAGAAAATTTATTTCCTAGATTAAAGGTTAGGCTTATTATTGTTTCTGCATATGCATATCATGCTAGTCATTTTTTCTATGTGAATATAATAGATAACGAGTTGTTCGTCATATTTCTAAAACTGGGATTTATTTCTCAATAACTAAATCCTTGATACTGAGGCATAATAAGGAGTAGTTGGCATGACAAACTGAACATAATTGTCCTCTAAGCGTCATTTTGTATCTGTTTTTGTTAAAGAACCATACATGGTATTATCTTACTTAGGGAATGACAATCTTTTGGTATCTGTATTTTAATATTTAAAACATTGATATTGCAGGTCTTCTTCTGTGGAACCAAACTAGACAGCAGTGGGTTGCACATCAGAAGCCTAAAAATCGTGCCCAATAGCTGGCATTGCATCTAAAAGAACTGAACTCTCAAGTGTTTGATATCATCCTGGTGACATCAGGCGCAGTTGGTGTTGGCCGTCAGAGGCTAAGATACAGAAGATTAGTGAACATCAGGTTCATCCTTCAAAATAAAAAATTAACTCCATAGAATAGTAATATATAGCTACTGTTGGTATGTATAGGACAGATTAATTGAGAACTCACCAGAATTGGTAGGAGATGGGACTTCTCTTAGGCCTGGCTTGGGATCAGAAGCAACTTTTGGCAGCACCCTCCAAACTGCTTTTGGAAGCTGCATCAAAAATGAAGTGGCTTGTCAATTTTTTTTTGATAAGCAGCTGTTACCAAATATGTTTTAAGACTTCTTTTCAAGAAAAGAAGCAGCCATTTAGTATTGTACATTGGTCGTTTAGCCGATCGGATGTGCAAATTTGGCAACCCAGGCAACATGGTTATTCAATTTAGTACTAGGAGACAGTCCTATAGGCTCCCCAGAACCATTTGGTTCTATTCACTATGTATTTTGTTTTCATGATGAGCTATTATTTTTTGGACTGATCTATTATTTTTATTTTACAGAACGCAGTTATTTGTTTGACCTTTTTAGCAGTCAAGATGGTGAAGTTCACAGTTGAGGAGCTCCGGAGGATCATGGACTTAAAACATAACATCAGAAATATGTCTGTCATTGCCCATGTGGATCATGGTATAGACCTTAAACACTTTCTTTGGTTGACTTAAACATGTTCTGCTTGGACTAAAAACACAACCGTATTTTATACCCGAGTGGATATCATGAACCTCTCTCTGTTAACCGTCATTTCAGACTTACACTTGCATTACTGTTATAAAGTAATACATTGCCATTCTAACTTGATTGACGTTGTTACCCCTCTTTGGATAGGTATTGATGGGAGAGGTCACATACTGATTTCACTTAAATTTTATTTTATTCTGATTGCAAAATATTAGTTTTTTCAAGTTAAATGCAAACTTTGAATATTGACCAAATCCAACTATATTTTTGACATGCTTTTGCAGCTTTGTTGATTTACAAAAGCCCCAACAAGAACTGGATGAAAAGGCTTGAATTCAAATTAATACGAGATTATGACTTTGCAAATTTATAGCAAATGGATACAACTGTTCTTAGATTATCTCCTCAAGAAGCAAAGAGGTTCCCCTACATAGCATTGGGGATCTACTTAACTGCAAGTAGATACAATTGTTCTTAATAATGTTTGCAGATGGCAGGAATGTGTCTCTTCTATGTTATTTTCTTATCTTTTACATGGTAATTAACACCACCAACCTAATTTTATTTGTTAATGAGATGTTCTTTGTATCGATGTAGGAAATAGTTATTTGTTTCAGAAGCAATTCCAAATGGTCAAGAGGAGAATCCTCTTACATTCTTAATGTTTTTTTTATTATGTAATAGGCATATCTATTTAATGGATATTGGGAGGACATTGGAACCATAAAAATCATTATTTGATACAAAATTGGCTCTCACGAGGCAGGTAATCGTATAATCTTTTTGTAGATTTACATGAAAACTGTCCTTCGTGCATCTAATAGTCCTAATTTTTTTCTTAATGAAATATTTAATTCTTTTGAAGCCACCCAAGTTTCATTTTTATGATCCTTCAAAGCCTATCTTCACATCTCCTTGTTTTCTACCTCCAACCAAGATGTAGAAGTGCCATGTAATATAATCTACTGCTGATCTTTGACCTTCCAAGTCTTTTGCATGATGTCATCTAAAATTTGTACTTCTATCATTTCCAGGTCTTGAACTCTATAATTTCCCATGGTTGTTTCCTAACAGAATGCAGTATGGAAAACTCCATAGTTGGTATTAGTTCCAGACTAGATTCTGGGGTGGATCTCAAGGTAACTTCTTCATACATGTTTTAGATTCCCAAGATTTCCTTGAAATTAATTATTGAAATGTGTGCTTGCAAAGACACTTGTTTTAGATTAAATTTCACATGTTCCTTCTGCTGTTCCAAGCATCTTCCCTTTGGTTGATTGCATGATTGTTTTTCCTTCGACCATTTCTCTACAATTGTTGTTATATTTGTCAAGAATTCTAATGTACCTATTTTTACCAAGTTCACAGAGTTTAAACACTTACAAAAGTCAATTTTTTTAAAAATTGCTGCAAATAGACATGTATCCTTGATATCCAAGTCTTGGGCACAATAGGCCTCCTCATATCAAGTCCTGATCCATTTGTTTTCTGATTTCGATTTCTTCTACTCTTCTTCAATGTGAATCTATGATAAAAATTGAGACTCATCTAAATTTTGTTTTATATATTTTAATGATGACCGCTTTGAACTCATCTTGAACTATTTTGTTTTATATATTTTAGATTTATTTTTTCTAAGCATATAATATTTATGATGTAGAAAATTTGGGTTATCCATGTGATATATTATATTTATATATGTATTTGCATTAATGTTTTAAAATATGAATCATTTAGTGAATTATTTGGTTTGTATATTTTTTTTGCCTTATATTAGGAGAAGTTCACAGTTGTAGAATGCAAGCAACACAGATTTCAAGCATTTTTTATAGATACTATGCGACACTTGTATAGAAATTGGAAGCATAGACTATATGAGACTTATAAGAAGTTTCAGATATATGAAGAAAGACTAGAAAATGCTCCCAAGGATGTAAAGTCCGAAGATTGGAAGTTTTTGATAGAGTACTTCGGTTCAGATAATTTTTAGGTATTTACTGTAATGTATAACTTTTTAAAAGACATTTTTATTCATTAATATTCCTGCTACATCTTTAGCACTATACAATTTGTTATAGATACTCTGGTAAGTGTTCGAAAACAAGATACATGATATTTTCATTTATCAAGTAAATGTAAAGACACATTACTTCTAGCTTTTGAACTAAACTGCAAACATTTGTGTCATTTTCTCTATTCTTATTGCTTCTATTGTAGAAATTTTTGACAATTTTTTTCTTATACATATATGCTTACGTAATATTCTAAACAATCTCTTTATTAATTTATACAGGTCATTAAAGATTGATCATCACCAAGACAGGAGCTGCATATGCAATTGATCATCAGTTTATATTTATAGATTACTCTAGGTTTTATGTACCAGCTACTTTGGATATTCTTTATTTTATAAGTACCAATATTACTTTTCTTCATATTATATGTACTGAATTTTGTGGAGCAATATAATTACTTTTTGAGAATTGTTATAATTACTTTTCATGTTGTTGTCGTCTATAATTACTTTAGAGTTAGTCGCCTATATAAAGGCTTTTTAGAATTTGTGAAGGTTAGTTTTGTTTGCATTGGAAAGTCGATGGGGTGTTCTTGGAAGATAAGAACAATCATGCATACCCTCTTCTACAAGAATTGTGTGATATTACATTGTGTTCTTGTGTTTTAATGTATAATAACAATGACAAAAAAAATACTCGTGACAATTGATTTCCATCAAACGTATAAAGTGTACACTATGGTGACAATAATAAATGTGTTACTGCAAGTGTTTACAATGATGACATGTACTTGTCACTAAACATATACGTTTATTGTGACAACAATAAAAGTGTTACTAAAGTTGTTTTGTGATAGCAAATGTCGTCATGAAAATAATTTTTATTTTTGTCAAAAAAATTTATTTATTTTTAGTTACAATAAAAAGCTATTTTGTGACAATATTGTGCGCCACTTATAATATTTTTAGTGATAAATTTTTTTGTCACGGAAAGTTTACTATCACTGACAACATATTCTTGTCACAGTAGGGAACTTTCTGTGACAACGACTTTTGGTCGTCACCTATACTTTTAGCTGCGGAGGTATAGGCTACGAAAATAAGTCGTCACTGTACTCGTCACAGAAGATGTGTTGTGACGACTTTCATAATTTCTGTGACAACTTTACATGTCACAGAAACCATATTTTCTTGTAGTGTACTTGGGCCTTTAACTTGAGGGCTTAACTTACATTGTAGAGAGAAGCCCATAGCCTATCAAGTGACTAAACCCTAACCCTAGATATTTGTGGCCGGCCTAGAGAGTCCCCCCTATAAGAGCATCACTTATTTGCATCTTGCCTTTTTTCATTGCCCCCTCAAAACCCTAATTTGTGTTCTTCCCCAAATCCACCCCATTTCTCCAAATCAACTCCAAATTGAGCCTAGTCTTTTGCATCACACTCCCCTACTGTATAAGAGGTCTATAGAGGCTAGCTAGCAAGGATTGGAGGCTCTTGGACCATAGCAAGTTGGTGAAGGATCTCGTTTCTAGGCTTTTGCGTTGAGATTCCAACTCTCAATAGGTAATGGTCTCTAAACCCTTTAAATTTCTGATTTCTCTTCATAGATGCATGCATCTAGTTACCATACACCTATAAACCAAGTTTGGTAGAAATTTGTGTCCATTTGATACGTGTATCGGAGGCGTATCGGAATATTGTATAGAGTGTTTGGTGAAATGCCACTTAGGATTTTATTTCACTATTTTACAAAACTAATTTCATAGATTCGTAGCTAATTATGTGTAGATTGTAGATCTATGTGTCTGAGGTGATTTTAGACACATTTTTGTGTCGCATTTGGACACGGGGAAGCCTGTACGATACTGTAGTGCGTGTCCTGCTACCACGAGTCTCGTACTCGCTGGATACGGCACGTGGACACATGAAAATTGGTGGACATGTGGGGGCAACCTCTGTCAACGTGCTTACGGAGTTTTACGAGAAATGGATTCGTATCGAGGAAGAAATCGCATTCGCATGGATTTTGTACTGACTGTGCACGTGCGATTTTGACTCTCTGATACGTTGTTCATTCTCGGGCACGACACGCCATGGACACCTTGCAGGCACTTGGACACGTAGCCCTGAACCTACCCTGGCTACTGATATGAGCATGAGGCTTCTCATTGGACACAGTGAGTCCTCGAGGGCTCGATACAGGTGCATGAGCCCTCTCCTGAGCACAGTCCTGATACTCTTGACACACTGGGTTTGGACACTTATGGACACGACTCTTGGACACATTGGTACCCTAACATGCAGACACACTCGTTTGTGCATACCTACCCTCTCTTGTTTACATATTTGAGTTGTTGTTGGGTTGTTGTGTACGAATGGGATTTGTATGGTCTGTTGGTTTATAGTTTTGAGGATTAAATGTTCATTTAAATTCCCAGTTTTTTAGTTTGATTTCAATTGTTGATCTGGGTTTGAGTTAGGGCTTTGATTTCAGATCTGAGTTTGGTTTGTTTACAGTTTGGTTTGTTTAGTTTAGGTTGTATATATATTTGTATGTATACATGTATCTTCATGAGCTAATTAATTTAGATATATGTGTTGGGCTGAAGAGGTATCTCAGTTACCTGAGTTGAGAGGTTGGGATTAGCTATAGGTTAGATACATAGGCATTGTATTTATGTTGGGGCTTTGATGCAGTTTACTGAGTTGTTTGTTCTCAGTTGGGTGTTAGTTTTGAGTTGATATATGTATGTATATATATAAGTTAAGTATAGTTGGGTATATATATGTGATAGATTATATAGGCTATAGGCTATAGTGTATGTTTACCTATATATATGTTATATAGATTTGATGTTGGGGCTGCAGCAAGTTTCTGAGTTGAGTTGAGTTGAGTTCTCAGAAATCTGAGAACTGAGAGGGTAGCTCAGTTTACTGAGTTAAGGTACATAGGTTATACTATATAGATAGTCTATATTAGTCTGTAGTTGTATGTTTATATATATATGTTATTCTAGTATAGTTGTAGTATATAAGTTATTAGTTTGGTTATATTGGGATTCATATATAGTGTAGATATAGTTATAGATATTTTTTGTGAGAGCATATACATATATGGTATGTATATATATAGAGAGGTTATGTAGTAGAATTGTACTTATACTTGATGACTACGTACCTTAGTATCCTAGTCTATTTGTGTTACCCTAGAAATGGACCAATAGGCTATTTGAACTAGTTTGACTAGAGTTGACCTAGTTTGACTAGATTGTTGACCAGAGTTGACCAAGAGTTGACTTTGACCTAGAACGACCTAGAATCATGTAGAATGCATTATAAACTTCATTTATTACCTCTTGAACACATTATAACCTGTATTGCTCTAAATATGACTCAGTTACTCCGGTTCAGACATCTTTTCTCATCAGTCGTTCAGGATATCAGGCGAGTACATTCTCTGATTGTTTCATACTTGCTATGACTTATATTCTTGCTCTAGATTACTTTACTTGATGCTGTCATGATGTTATCACGGATTAGTACTATATGGATCTTTTCATGAGATGTTATCCCCAAGCGGGTGCATCGGGTATTTCATGTTCATGCACTTTATTATGAGCATCATGTACTCCTTAGACTCGTATCTATTCATGTATACAAATGTTCTCATGTGCCTTCATGTATACTCATGTGAAATCATGTTCACATGAGCTTCTTATATAAAGTAGCATAATCATGTACAATAACGTAACTTGAATGGATCCTTGTGTATTGATTGGGGTAAGGGTGAGTAGAAGTGGTTATGTGGTTAAATCCAAGTAGTGTAATCATGTACATGCCTGTTATACCCTCACGTATAATGGAGTTACTTTAGAATAATCATGTGCAACTCATCCCGATTACATAACCATCTTGTGCTCTAAATCACTTATATATATTACTTACTGTCTTACTTTCTATATAAACGGTCTCCTGTTTTCAGATATCTCTCTTACTTTTATGTACTTTTCATACAGTGTTTCATATATCTTACTCTATTGCTTGTTTTATATTTCCTGTCATGATATGAACTGCGTGAGAGATATGTATTTGTTCCTGTCCTGACTGTACCTGTTGAAAATATTACAGATGATATTGAGGAGTTCTGCCCTACTTATTACGGAGCAGGCCTAGACGATACTTGTGAGTTGGACCCCCATGAGGATCCAGCTCTAGCTGAGGACATCATTCCTATAGTCTAGAGTAGATAACTATGTTGTTATCTTATTTCATTATGTTATTTATATTTGATATCGGAGTTGTATTATTTGTGGATGTTGAGATGTTAGTGTCGTTTAGACACTTAAACTTATTTCCTTCTGTTTGTATTTCTTTTTTGAGATTTCATATCTTATCGTACTATTTTCATCTTAGAATTGTGATTGAGTTGTAACTTCTGTATTGTCCTCAGATTGGAGAGTATATCTTATACATGTACATTTATACTGTGTTAGATGTATGTGACATAGGACAGCGTTCTACCACCGACAATGCGACATAGGCTGGACGTACCCACTTCTCGTGCCCCTACACTTGGTACAGGTCATGACACAACTTTAAAAGAAATAATACTGGAGACAAATCCGGTAAAGAATACAACTTATGAAAACCTCACAATACAAATATCCAGAAATAAATTACTAGAAAAAATCTAAGAAAGAAAACTAGACTAAATCCCTGCACCTCCTAAGTCAAGAGTCACAACTCCACTCTGCTCAGCTAAGGCTTTGGGCTCTAGCCCATAATAGTTTGGACAAGATCCTCAAGTTTACCTGCAACATATCTAGTCAGGAGCAGAGCAAAGTATAATCCATGATAATAAAACAAGTACAATATGGTGAACAAGTAAAGAGACAATGAAACATGATGAACATGAAACTATAAATGCATAATCTACCAGACTGAATATAAAATATGTATCAAAAGATCCTGATATGTTATTTGAAATAGCTACTAGAATATGTGACCGGCTGGGGAAAGCACATGAACAAGCACAAGTAATAGTACGGCTTAGAATCTCACGTGCACGATGTGAGACCTAAGCTATCAACATGAATCCTAGGTTGGGCTTTGGTCATATATATATGTAGTATTTTCCCTCCCTAGATACAAGTAAAGAACATGAACTAAAGTATAAGACTATATCGTGTAACAATGTGTCCAATATGAAAAAGAACATGACATAAAGTAAATGAGTCAAAACCATAGAAGTACTTGTCTTGCTCTGGAAGATCAATTGTAGAGAAGTAGAAATCTCTATGTCCACCTAGAAATAATTGGGAGAATTGATTAGATACTAAAATAATGAAACTAGCAATTTATATTAGGATACTACAAACCATATACATATTCTAGTTAACTATAATTTAGCAAGAAAATAATATACTGTTATTTAGATAATAATCAGAGTCTAATTAACTCACTAACCATTTACTTATAGAATACTACTAATTAGATATATGCTACCCAACTACTATATATACTTAATTAGCAAGGAAAATATTTTAGGTAAAGTAGTAGCTACATACTATTACTAGCAATATTTTAATCATAGACACTACCAAAATAATCTACACAATATTCTGGAGAGTTTACTACAAAATTATTAAAGGCTATAGATGATTAATTTGTAATAATAATTAATCAAATAATCAATATCAACTAAAATAATCCAGAGCCTACAACAACAGCTCACAGTCCCAAATTCCTTCTCTCCCTACTGGCCCAATACTGGCCCAGCCCAAAAGTTCACATACTAACCTTACATTGAGTTAAACTTATATAAGAAAATGGTCATGTTAGGCCCATTAGTCCATAGACCTGCAACTCAATCCAAACCTAGCTACAATATTCATAAATCAATGCTCACCCTAGCTAAATCTAACTCAGCCCACAAGTCCACGCTCGAACCAACCTACCTCCATTAAAGTCCATTTATACAGAACCAAAAGCTTACAAAATATTCAACCAGAAGCCTATACAAAACAAAAGTATACCAAATGTATATATAAATCAAAAAGTCTAAAATGTACGCAGACTTCATCCATGTGCACAGAGTTGCTTCCATTCAAAACACACATTCGTACCACCCAAACTCCTGCACACGACACCTAAAGTCGAACACAACCCTTGCTGACATACTCAGTGATCGACACGGCCAAGTCTGGACACGACTAAAGCTGGACATGGAAAAACTGAACACGATCTAACCCATACTTCCCCACGACCAGATCCTATCCATTACTCTCATCAATCCTACGTACACTACCAAAATACACTCAAATAGCGACGGAAATTTTCCATCGGTGTTAGCGACGGCTTCGTGGCCGCTCAGCGACTGAGTACCGACTACACGCCTTTGCCATTTTTTATTTTAATTTTAGGGGGAGGAAAGGTCGCATATCCGTCGCTAGGCTGTCGGTATTATAGCGACGGATGTCTAGTCGTCGCTACGTAGTCGATTATTTGGCGGGAATTGTGTAGGAATTTGGCGGTACATTTCTTCGACTACGTAGCGACGGATATTCAGTCGGATAATCAATAATAGCGACTAATTGGCGACGGATTATTAGCCGTCGCTATTCCGTCGCTAAATTTACGTTCCAGACTTAAATGAAAAGGCGGGGGGAACTTTTCGCATTCCCCCCAAATTTAATCTCTCTCCTCTCTCACTCTCTCTCTCTCTCTCTCTCTCTCTCGCGGCTTCGGTGAACGGCGTCGGCGTCCTCTCCTCTCTCTCTTCCAAAGGTAATCCCCTCTCTCTCTCTCTCTCTCTCTCTCTCTGTGTCGCGGTTTGTCGACGTAGGGGCAGCGGGGGCGGCGGGCTTGGGGACATTCGGGCTTGGGGCGGGGGCGTCGGGGGCTGGGCGGCGGGCTTGGGGCGGGGGCGTCGGGGGCTGGGCGACTGGCTTTGGGCGGGGGCGTCGGGGGCTGGGCGGCGGGCTTGGGGCGGGGGTGTCGGGGGCTGGGCGGGGGGCTTGGGGCGGGGGCGTCGGGGGCTGGGCGGCGGGCTTGGGGCGGGGGCATCGGGGGCTGGGCGGCGGGCTTGGGCGGGGGCGTCGGGGGCTGGGCGGCGGGCTTGGGGTGGGGGCGTCGGGGGCTGGGCGGCGGGCTTTGGTCGGGGGCGGCGGGGGGCTTTGCTTATCAAATTCATCTGAGTTTATATATTGGCTAAATAATGTGTTATCCATATTGGGTGTTATCCATTACTTTGGTGGTGTTTGGATTTGTAAATGTGAATATGGAGTTTGGGTTCATGGTGTATATGTTCATTGTGTCAAGGACAGTGCCAGTTCTTCATCTGCGTAAGTCAGTTGTGTGCTTCTATATAGATGTATATATCTATACATCTAACTGTGATATACATATATATGTGTATGTGTGCTTTAGAGAGTGACGAATGAAAGGCAGGCCTACCATGCCACGGCTTGGGGTGTAATGTGTGATTGTAGACATGGTAGGAATTATAAGTAATTAATGCTAGTGTGACTAGACTAAGGTAGTGCTTGCTAGATAATAAGGACAAGGTTCACAATATCGGTATCGAAATCGGTTTCGGACTATTCCTATGAGTATTGGTATCGGCGATATCGGTAGTATCGGCGGTATCGTATCGGAGTATCGGACTTTGGTATCGGAAAACAAATAATTATTAATAAATTATTTACATTTAAAAACATATATTTTATACATTTAGGCATAATTTTAAGTATTTCAGCGTTATTTCTTAGTAGTTTTGAAATTATATGAAATAGTAGTCACCCTTACCGATTGGTTTTGCCGAATTGACCGGAACAAAGACCCCCAATGTCGGTATCGGTCAATATTTGGTATCGGTCGGTATCGGATCGGAACATGCCAAACCGTATCGGTATCGGCCGTATCGGATCGGTATCGGCCGATACTTTAAACCATGCTATCGGTATCGAACTATCGGTATCGGTATCGGTATCGTACTATCGGTATCGGTATCGGTATCGCACTATCGGTATCGAACTATCGGTATCGGTTATCGCACTATCGGTATCGGCCGATACTTTAAACCATGCTATCGGTATCGAACTATCGGTATCGGTATCGCACTATCGGTATCGGTATCGCACTATCGGTATCGAACTATTAGTAACAACTGTATTTAGATTTTTCTCTTCTCGAGCTAGAATACTAGCGGATCCACCAGTTACATGATTATATACTAATTCTGTTTAGTTTGTCTTACTATACAGATTTTTACATCTAATCTGTGATGGATCGTTATTTCGTTGATCGTACATGGATGTACAAACGACAACACGAGAGCAGAATAGGTGTGAGTGACGATTTTCAGGCAGGTGTGGAAGTGTTTCTTAAGTATGCCATGAGCAAAGCTCAGTTTATGGACGGTAACAAAATCAAGTGTCCATGTCGTAATTGTCGCAATAGACGTTACGAAGAAGTGGTGAGTGTAAGAGATCATTTGACCCGTAAGGGTTTCGTACGTGATTACGGCCTGTGGTCATCGCAAGGTGAACTATATGCCGAAAGACAGGTTGCGAATGCTGCTATTTATGCTTTTGATGATAATGCTGCAGTGGATTTTGTCGTCGATGACGACGAATGCTCCGTTGATTATGGAGACGTGCAGAACCTTGCACGAGATATGGTGTACGACGCGACAGGGCCTAATTTTGATCCGGAGGATCCTAATCCCGAGGCGAAGGAGTTCTATGATATGTTTCAGGATGCTGAAACTTCTTTATATCCTGGTTGTGATCCACATTCCATACTGTCAGTGACGATGCGGTTGTTGAACATAAAGTACGATTTTAACTTGCCACAAACTTGCTATGATCGGATTACACAACTAATGAAGGAGGTGTTACCGAAGGAATCAAAAGAGCTTCCAAAAAACTTCTACAAGTCGAAGATGATGGTCCGACAACTGGGACTGGGGTACGACAAGATAGATTGTTGTCGCAACGGGATGCATGTTGTACTACAAGAAGAACGAGGATGTAGAAAGTTGCCGTTTCTGTAATGCGGATCGTTACAAGGAAGTCAGGAGAAAAGGAAAGTCAACTAGAAAACGACGTCCTTACAAGTATATGCATTACTTGTCGATCACGAAGCGCTTGCACAGGATGTATATGTCTCAGAATACAGCAGAACACATGACGTGGCACAACGAAGAACGCACAAAAGACGATGGAGAATTGTCACATCCTTCGGATGGAGAGGCGTGGAAATATTTCGATTTTCGCCATCCAAATTTTGCTGCAGAGCCCAGAAATATACGCATGGGGCTATGTTCTGATGGATTCGCCCCTTTCGGGCAGTCGGGATCTCAATACTCCTACTGGCCGGTCATTCTGACCCCTTACAATCTGCCACCATGGATGTGTATGAAGACTTCTTATATGTTCTTGACAGCTATCATACCGGGTCCCAAAAATCCGACGAAGAATATCGATATATATTTACAGCCGTTGGTGGATGAGCTAAAACAGCTGTGGGAGATCGGCGTCACGACGTATGATATTTCCAGGAAACAGAACTTTCAGATGAGAGCTTCACTGATGTGGACAATTAATGATTTTCCCGCATACGGTATGCTGTCGGGATGGAGTACTCACGGCACCCTGTCTTGTCCGATATGCATGCAAAATAGTAAGGCGTTCCGCCTTAAGCATGGAGGAAAAACTTCTTTCTTTGATTGTCATCGTCAATTTCTGCCCACGAGTCATCCTTGGAGAAAGAACAAGGACGCATTCAGAGCTGGAAAACAAGAATTTTCTCATCCGCCTGCCAGATTGTCGGGATACGATATTTGGGAAGATGTAAAGGATTTACCTACTGTAATGGAAGATCCATCGAACAATCGTGTCGATGGGTTCGGACAAACCCATAACTGGACCAAACGGAGTATCTTCTGGGACTTGCCTTATTGGAAAGATAATCTTATAAGGCATAATCTTGATGTTATGCATATCGAAAAGAATGTGTTCGATAATGTCTTCAATACCGTCATGGACATTAAAGGAAAGACGAAGGACAATCCAAAAGCAAGACAAGACATTGCCGAGATATGCAAGCGTCCTTATATGAACTTGATACAAAGGGGAGCTGCTGGACAATTAAGTAAGCCGATAGCACAATACACATTGAGCAAGGAAGATAGATTAATAATCTGTAAGTGGGACCGAAGAAGCAAATAAAGACTTGGTTAGACTATGTCGTTAATGGCTTCAGGTTTAAGTCAACTCAGAATGCTATAAATGTCGAATTTATCAATGACGGCATCAATACCAAGGATTTCGGTGTTTGCATAAGAGGCACCGTCTATGACGACGAGCCGGACTTTGACTATTATGGAGTGCTTCGGGATATTGTAGATTTACAATATACTGACCCATATGATATGCATATTGTGATGTTCAAATGTGAGTGGTTCGATACGACACCAAATATCGGTTGGAGAATCGATAAACAATTTGGATTCGTCGATATAAATCATCGCAGGAGGTATAGAGGGTCCGATACATTTGCGATAGCAAATCAGGCTGTTTAAGTCTACTATACAAGCTACCCAAGGCGTCGTCGAGATCGATTTGACTGGTAGGCAGTATGCAAGATTAAATCTAGAAACACATTCAACGTTGGAGACCCAGCATACCAAGAGGACCAGATCGAAAAGTCCCAATACTTGGGACAACACTGAGATACAATGGATATTGAAGATATTGTTGAGGAAAATAGAGGGGAGAAAGAGGTTGATACACAAGACTTAGCTGTCAACCAGGGGAGAAAGAGGCGTCTTGTCCCAAATTTTGAGGCAAAAGAAGAAGAAGAAGAAGAAGAAGACGAAGAAGAAGAAGAAGAAGAAGAAGAAGAAGAAGAATTTGATGGGGATGAGGATACAGATGAAATCGACGATGAAGATAAGGATGAGGATGAGGATGAGGAGGATGATGATGAAGACGAGGCCGAGGATGAGAACGAAGACGATGATTAGGTTAAATATTGTTGTATATTAAAAACACTTCCAATTACGTGAATTAAGTTTGACCTCATAAAAGCAATTACGTGAATTCATGTTTTTTTCATTCGATTATTTACTTATTGCAGATGGCACTCCTAGTCTTTTTCGTCGCGGCGGCACTCGTCTTCTACTGGTGGTATGCATATTTTAGTTTAGTTTTTTATATCCATTTACACTTTTATATTGTTAATTATGTTTATGTGTTCTATTTACAGGTCATGATGGCTGGCCGTGGTCGTGGTGCTGGTCGTGGTGGTGGTGGTGGTGGTGGTGGTGGTGCGGGTCGTGGTCGTGGTTGTGGTCGTGGTCGTACTGGTGCTGGTGGTCGTGGTCGCATTCAAAGTTTCCGGTATGTGACCCCATCGAGCGAGCCCGACCCGGAGAGTACCCCGGGCACAGACGCATCCCGCCCTCGATCGACCACTTCATCGAGGCATGAGTCCGGATCTGCTAGCGGATCCGTTCCGCTATCGGAACCACCAGCAGCGGATCCACCAGGGGATACCCCAGTTACTGCACAGTGGGCCCCGGAGTACCTCCATACTCGGTTCCATCCGGTTACTGGGGAGTACATACGCGGACCCACGGATCCTCCGACGGCACCAGAGAGGCCGAGAGGCGAGTTCCGACGAGAGCTATGGCCCGCGGGGACCTCGTAAGTAAATTTAAGTTAATTTATTAAATTTCTTTCATTTATTCAAGTTAATAATCCAGTCGTTTTTTCTTTGTAGGTTTTTTTTGTTTAATGTTGGCAGGGCCCTTGGAGAAATTATCAGGGCTAACTTCCACGGTCCCTACCTCAACTTTTCGTCGGTGCCCCCAAACGTGCAGTACGTCTGGCTCGACGAGTTGAGGGTATATATCTATATCTTTTGGTTAAGTGTATGTCATTCTTTAATCAACCATTTTTTAAATTACGTGGTAATTGAGTTTCTGTGTTAGACAACGTACTGGTGGCCCCCCCATCGCGAGGAGGGGATCCGCAGGACCTACAGAAGCGCTTGCTCAAAGAAGATACGGGATATGATTCATGACCTAAAAATGGGGCATACGAGGCCGAATTGGATCCGGCAGGAGTATTATGAGGACCTCTTAGGCATGATGGATAACCCTGCGTACAAGGAGAAATCGGAGAAGGCGAAGGTTAGCCGATCTGCCGCGGGCCTTCATACGGGGGGATCAAGGTCCCATGCAGCGACACTTGCAGATCTGGTGAGCAACCGTAAATTTATTTCACTATCGAATTAGGTATTATTAATTAAAGGAGTTAATTAGTTTCTACAAAAATTTCGTATGCAGGCCCAACGGGCGGTGAAGGAGGAAAGGGCGCCAGACTCGGTCACCATGTACGACGTGTTCCAGCATACGCACAAAAGACGAAAGGACGGGAGCTTCATCGACGAGAGGGCCAAGGAGACTGATGTAAGTACTTATGTTTATGAGATTAACGTTAGAATTAAAAGTATTCGGACTATAACTTAGGTAAACTTAGGATTCACACTTAACTTAGTGAAACATAGGATTTAGATTACAACTTAGGTAAATCTTATAATATAAACACATTCATTTGATAGGCTGCGTATCGTGAGGCCCTTAGTCGGGCTCAGTTAACCGACACCGAGGATGTCGATGAAACGACGCCCTTCCGGACGCCCTCTTCTTTGGCCGCTCGGAACGACTTGTTCGTAGATACCGTCGGCGGCTTTAAGAAAGGGTTCATGTACGGAGTCGGCTCCCTAGGGCCATTGCATATGGCGACGCAGAGATTTCCACCGACACCGCCTCCTCCCGTGGCCCGGACAGACGATGATGTTAGGTCGCAGCTTATGCAGCTGCACGAGGCGGTGTCGTCCTTGCGGGAGCAATTTTCTACGTACTTTCTGCCTGCGTCTGCTGCTGCCGGTCCGTCTGCTGCTGCCGGTACGTCTGCTGATGGTGCTCGTCCGTCTTCTACTGGTCCGTCGACTGCAGGTGTCGGTCCGTCTTCCGTGGGCCATCTTTCTTTCAACCCTGTTGCCCCTGTGGTACCGCCTACGACTGTGACGTCACTCCTGGATCTCATGTCCGCAGAGCAGCTATGCCGACTTCCGAGCAGTGTCTACGACGGCTTGCCTGCGTACCTTGTGGAGGAGTATATTCGTCGGTCGCATATGGGATTACCACCACCGGACAATCGACCTTCTCCTTCTTAAAATGTTGTATTAAGAAAATTTGGATTATTTGTGAGAGCTTTGGATTAATTATGCTATAATCGGCTTATAGCACCGGATATTATGTTACTCTTTAGGATAATTGATATTTATTTTCTATTAATTTGATTTGGTCTGTGATTCTTGGATAATTGGTGTGCATTAAATTTGTATGTGCATATTTGGTCTATGTGATTCTTGGATAATTGGTGTGCATTATATATTAGGTCTGTGTGATTGTTGGATGATTGGTGTGCATTATATATTGGTTTGGTTTATGCATATATTTGTGAACAGGGAAAGTGCTGCAATTTTTTTCCCAAAAAAATCAGTTAGCGACGGACTAGTGACCGTTTAGCGACGGATAATCCCAGTTGCCGACGGTTCGTCGACGGATTAGCCGTCGCTATCTGGAGTTTCTAAAGTGTTTCCAGGTAGCGACGGATGCTCGACGGATTACCCGTCGGCAAGGTTCTGGTGGTATAAACTTCGACAGAATAGCGACGGCCTGTCCGTCGCCAGGGCGACTGATAATCAGCCGCTACGCAGTCGCTCGCTCTAGCGACTGCTTTGCGACGGACTATCCGTCGACATGGTTCTGGAAATGCCTGACATTTTCAGAACCATGGCGATGGATAATCAGTCGAGCATCCGTCGCTGTGGCGACGTCGTAGCGACGGATTAGCGACTATTCTTCCGTCGCTATGATACTGGAAATGCCAAGCATTTCCAAAACCTGATCGACGGATAGTCCGTCAGCAGGCCGTCGCTAATCCGTCGTTAGTTACCGACGAATACCGACGGATGACCGACAGAACGATACGCTCTGATACGCTGTTACAACGGTTTACCGACGGAATTTTACGTCGCTATTGTCTGCACAGTTCAGTACTTAATAGTTGAAATGGACGACAGTCCGTCGAAATGCGTCGCTAATGCTTAGTATTATGACGTCGACAATCCGTCGCTATTCCGTTGCTTCACGACAACTTAGCGACGGACCGTTATTAGCGACGAGCTGATTGTCGACAGACGTTTTTGGCCAAAATTCGTCGGTTATCGGTCGCTAATCGTAATTACCGTCGATTTAGCGACGGATATGGCCGTCGCTAAATCGATAAATTTTGGTAGTGGTACGAAACAATGTTTTCTCTAACATTAAGAAGAGTAGATCATTACCTTAATGTAGATGACTTGACCTGGAGTGAAGACACATTCCTAGAAGTCGGACACAGACTCCTCGTGTCCAGATTGACACAATACTTTCAATCAGCTATTTCCACGAACAGTTGGTGTGCGGATCAAAACAAGAACATTCAAAGTGTGATTTGAACCTGAGAAAAATGACAGAGACAAACTCTATCTCAAAAATCGAAGAATCAATTGAGCAAGATGAAGGGAACAAGTTCATTTCGAATGGATCTTACCAATATCAAGAACCCGAGCCTCGATTCCCGGTGGGAGCGTTCGCCACAATTACCTTCTTTCAAAAAAAAAAAAAAAAAAAAAAAAAAAAATATATATATATATATATATATATATATATATATATATATATATATATATATATATATATATATATATATATATATATACACATGTATAAAATTCTAAAAACTAAATAATGCTTTGAACAGTAAAATATTTTGAAATCTAATATTTTAGAAATTTCATCTACCCGCAATATTTAATATAAAAAACATATGCTTAATTACTAATCTATTTACTAATATGAAAATACCAGAAAATACTCAATAAAATATATTAGAAAAATATGGGGGTTTATAAGGTTGGCAATGTATACTTGTCTGGAGGTGGTGCAATGATCTGACAATGTCCAGATTGGTTCGACTAACCAGGTCAATATGAAGTGGTATGGTTTCGAGAGTAAATAGAAAATATGATTAGTCACGATCAAAATCAATCCAATCTAATATAGAAATTTTTTTTAAAAAGAAATTCTTAATAAGAAAAATGTATATATTTATTTAGGAAAAGTATTTATAGTCTAATTTAGAAAATATATATAATACTTGAAGCTATATTTTATTAGTTAAAATAATTTTAGATAAATACTTTGAAAATCTAGGAATATCATTTTTAGAGAAAAAAATTATAATTTAATTAGGTAAAAAATATTACAATAGTATTTTTAGGTCAAGAACTTATTTTAAATACCACAAAATAATATAAATATACATTAGCCCAAAATAAAATTTAAACTTGAAAATTTCTAAAAATTTGCATGTTATAGATCATCATGTCAGCTTTCTGAAACATCAAACGGATCGCAAAACCGAGTTCAGGATCTTCCGAAATCTCAAAAATAGTGCGACACGTCAATTTTCAGACAACTGGCACTCAAACAATTTTATAGAAAAATATATTATGAATTTGCTAAAATAAATTATAGATTATCAAAGTTAACCTCAATACGGTTCAAATAAAAAAACTGTAGATCAAACGGAGTTCGGAGTTAGAAGTTATGGAGCTTTGAAGTTGTTACAGTCTTTGAAAAACGAGGCTGCATTTATGACGAATTTTGGACTATTTTGGACGAAAAAGAGAGTAATTGTGACAGTGGAAAGATACTCGGAGTCAGACCCGAGGCCAACACAGACTGACACTAAGTGGTACCACGAAATAATATGAATATACATTAGCCCAAAATAAAATTTAAACTTAAAAATTTCTAAAAATTTGCATGCTATAGATCATCAAGTCAGCTTTGTGAAACATTAAACGGATCGCAAAACCGAGTTCAGGATCTCCCGAAATCTCAAAAATAGTACGACACGTCAATTTTCGGACAACTGTCACTCAAACAATTTTATAGAAAATATATTACGAATTTGCTAAAATAAATTATAGATTATCAAAGCTAACCTCAATACGGTTCAAATAAAAAAAACTGGAGGTCAAACGGAGTCCAAAGTTAGGAGTTATGGCTCTTCGAAGTTGTTACAGTTTTTGAAAAACGAGGCTAAATTTATGACGAATTTTGGACTATTTTGGACGAAAAAGAAAAAAATTGTGATAGTGGAAAGACACACGGGGTCAGACCCGAGGCCAACACAGACAGACACGACTGTCACAGTGGACACACAATAGTGGTGGAAAAATTTGTAGAGAAAAACAATGGAAAAGCTTCCCTATAAATAGGGTGGAAGAATCCTAATTAGATAAGGATTAAGAATGATTTAAATCTCACTTGATAAATCTCACATTCATTTAAATATATTTAAAACTATTTCAACAAAATCTAATCCAAATTTAAAACTAGATAAATCTCATCTCTAATTTAAAACTATTTAAAATATAATCCAATAAAATCTACTCCCAATTTAGATTACAACAAATAAATTTAAAATATCTTTTTATAAATTAAAAAATAATTTCAATTAATTTAAAATACTTTAAAATAATTCCAAATATTTTTTTTCTAAAACCAAAGTTTTACAAAATATACATGAATTTATTTTCATCTACATCGCACGCAAATAGTACAACTTATTTACATAAATATTACTTTCAAAATTAGTACCTATACTTGTATATCAAATAAAAAGCATTTCTATAATAATAAAAATAAGTTCGACAAATTCGGGACGACATATTTATACTCGAACAAATATATAAAATATTTACCTTATATTATATCGAAACAAAATAATTATTTCTATAATTACGAAATATTTAATAATAAATTTTTTGTATAAAATAATTAATACTTCGTATATACGTATTCGTACTCGTCGTACAAATACCAAAATATAAATAAAAAAATCTATTGTAAAATTTAGGGGGTTTACACCCCCTTCCAAAATTCTCTCGAACCTATTCATTTCTAATTTTTTACTCTCTTCTCAAACCCTCTCAAACCTAAACTCATTTTTCTCCACCACCTCCATCTTCACCAAAATCATTCTATTCAAGATCTAAAGTTCTTTTCCTCCTCCTGCCGACGAGCTTGGTCCGCTGCCAAAACATCAATACATCATTTCTTGGAACTGACAACACCAAAAACAAAACAAAAATCAAAAATCAAAATGGTCATTGCCAAAATTTAGATGCCAGGGGTATGGTTGGAATGAAGTTCGGAGAAATGGATTGTGAGAGATTTGAAAATTTTGGACGAAATTTGAAATTTTGAACCCATAAATTTCGAAGTAAGGAATTCCGACACAGTCGAGGTTGGGAAGACTCTCCACAGATTATGTTGTCAGGACTGTATAAATTTTCTTCAATCCAGTGTATTTTCAGTCTATTCCAGGATTGTAGAAAATTTCCACAGTCATGTATGTTATCAGGATTGTCGAAATTTTCTACAATCCTGTGTATTTTCAGTCCATTTCAGGACTGCAGAATTTTTTTACAGTAGTCTTGACAATAGACATTTTCTACAGTCATGTATATTTTTATTTGTGTGACGTTATTAGATTTTTATTTGTGTTATTTATAGACCATATATATGAAGGGTTTTTTATTTCTCTTTCCAAAATAAGTATTTTCTATTATAAGATAATATGAAAGTGCAAAATCAAGAATTTTATCATCTCCTTCATTCCTAACTTCATATTCATAATCTACATCCACGTTATCACAATCATTGTTCTCCTTCTTGTTGGCCCAATGATCGTATCATGTTTTTGAATATGGTTAATCTGTTAAGTTTAGCATTTCATTATCACTAATTTTCATACTATCGCTATAGCATTTCTACTTATACTTATACCTTTGGTGATATATGCCTATTGACTTACATATTAGTGATATGAGCTTTCTATCTTAAATTTAATCGAGTTGCCAAAATCAAAACTATATTTTTGATTGTGGTTATTCAATTAGGTTTAATCATTATGATATCACAAACGTTTATGCTATCACCTTAGCACTTATACTTAAACTCAGCATTGTCCTAATGTGCATTAAACCTATCATAGTTGCTACTATGTATATTGCTTTGTTCGTCTAACATGTACATGCAGAAAAGCAATAAGCAAGATCAATGTGGACATATGCAATGAAGAAATCATGGTGGGCCAAAGACGATGGATCCCACAAGATTTTTCTGAACCACCCGACGACATCTCTGGAGCCACGCACCGGGGGTTCCGCTGCCCGGTCAGCGGACGGGGGTCGAGGGGGCAGCGCCCCTCGTCGGGGGTTCGGGGGCGAAGCCCCCGAAAGGTATTCAGTTTTTACAAACTGGATATCTTTGGACAGCTGCCGCCAAGGGAAAAAGCCAGCACCTATCAAAGGAAGAAGCCAAGCCATGCCATCATTATTTCAAGACTCTGAAGAAGCCTGCACCTGCCTAAGCATATCTGGAGTCTGTAATGAGTCTTAGGAATAATTGTAAACACAAGAAATGGATGGCAAAATTGAAAGCTATGGTAGAAATAAGCCCAGGATCATTTTTCAGCTGAAAATCGGCATACCGACGGTATACCGGTGTATACCGACGGTATACCGATTTTGTTCACAGAAAGTTTCTGTCTACAAAATCGGCATACCGACGGCATGCCGGTTCGTACCGACGGTATACCAATTCAGCAACGTTCAAATTCCATTGGTCGAATTCTGAGCAATAAATGATCCCAACGGCTATATTTCTAGCCGTTGCATTCCAGACCGGTATACCGCCGGTATGCCGGATCATACCGACGGTATGCCGGTTCGCGGACTGAAAAGTTGCCTTGAGCTCTTTTCTATGCTTTGGTTATAAATAGCCTTGAACCCCTTCATTCAAGGTTGATGCTTTGAGCCTAAAAATTTCTAAACCACCAAAGCCTATCCACAAACAACTCTACAAAGCTTTCATTTGCCATCCACAAATTGTGTTAGAGTTATTGAGTTGAAAAGTAAGATCTTCATCTTATTGTATAAGGAGATCAAAACCTATTGTGAAAGGTTGAAGTTGGAGAGTCTTCGTATCCAAACTCTCGGTTGAAGTTGGGGAGTCTTCGTATCCAAACTCTCGGTTGAAGTCGGAGAGGCCTTCGGATTAAAGCTCTCGTGTAAGAAGTTGGCGAGTTCTTCGGATCCAAACTCGTGTGTAACTATTTACTCAAATAGTGGATTAAAGCCGGAGAGAGTTCCGGGACTGGAGTGCCTCTTGGGAGGATACCAGGATATATCGTGTGTCGGTATTGTTACTGCTTCTTCTCTTGCACTTATATTTTTAAATTACTCATTAACTTGTGCTAAGTGCTTAATTAGTTAGCGTGACCCTATTCACCCCCCTCTAGGGTTCCTACACTTCTAACATAACCATTTAAGTTGTCTCTCATATATAATTTTTCAGCTCCATGTACTTCTTGAATTAAACCATTCATAGGTTCCCAAAATTCTTTTTTCGTATTTTCATATAATCCTATTTAGGGTGCATATGCACTAATAATATCCTCCCATAATACTAACTTAATTGATATTATCCTATCTCCTATTCCTTTTACATCTACAACACTATTTGTAGTGGTTTGTCCACAAGTATTTGTACCATAATTCTATGTCTCGATTCACCTATATACCAAATTTGAAAACCACTAGTATCAATTTCCTGAATAATAGAACTTCCCACTCTGGTAGTTCTTGATGATCAATTTATTGTTCCCCAATCCGTTCATGTACTCTTGTAAGGCACTTATATTAACCTCCAGAATGAACAAAATTCAGAGACATATCTCTAAGATAGATTTAAAATTTTGAGTTTCAAACCGACTAGATAATTTATTTATCTCTAAGATAGATTTAAAAATACTTATAAATGTAACTTAATGATTATATAAAAATATTAAATCCTTCTAATTACGTGACTTCTGCTTCCACGGTTATTAAAAACTTTTATGACTGTCAATTTTTTGACAGTCCTTCCAATTGGTAGGACTGTCATAAAATTTGACAGTCCTAAAAGGAACTTGCTGTTACAACAAGTTCCTTTTAGGACTGTCAAATTTTTTGATAGTCCTAAAAAATGTTGTTCAATGTTTTATGTAGGACTCACAAATCTTTTGACAGTCCTACCAATTAGAAGAACTGTCAAATTTTTTGACAGTCCTAAAAAAAATATGATATTCAATATTTTATGTAGGATTGTCAAATTTTTTGACAGTCCTTCCAATTGGTAGGACTGTCAGCATTTTTGACAGTCCATCATCGTCTCCGTCGCAGCTGTGGACGAATTTTGAACTTCTAACCCTAAAATGGGTTCAAAACTTTGAAAATCCGTCTAAAATGAATACTAAATCACATTTTAGTTACTAGAAGATAAAAACAGATTTTTTCAAAATGATAAACTTGTAAGAAAATGATAAACTTGTAAATGATAAACTTGTAAATAAACTAAACAAAAATTATTGCTAGTTCTGAGTAAGAGCATCTCCAACCCTATTGTGACTTTGGAAAAAAGTTGTTGCCACATAGGAATGACAAAATTTTATTCAAAAGTTCTTCTCCAATGCAATTGTCAAGTCAATTGTGAAACTTATGTGGCAAAAATTAAAGAAGACATTGTGAAGTTGATTGTCTTGTTCTAGACAATGCACTTGACAATGTCTTCTCTTCCATGTCATCAATTATGAATAAAAAATATTAGAAAAAAGAAAGAATATGAGTAGTTGTCTTAAAAGTTGCCTTGGAAGTTGGAAAAAATAATTTTTATTGTCTCTTCAATACTTTTGCATTGGAGAGAGTTTTTCTATCTCATTGTCTTTTGAGATATAATTTTGCCACATAAACAAGACATTGTCTTGTGGCTCATGCCACATAGGAGCCACCTAAGACTCACAACACTTAACAAGACAATAGGGTTGGAGATGCTCTAAGAAATGACGTGTCCTTATAGTTTGTCTTAATTTCTTTCTCGAGTTGTCGCGGGCTTGTGTTGGTTTGGGCTTAATTTCAACATTGTTTGTTGAAGCAGCCCTAAATGAAGAAGGTTGAATTGGGATTTGAATCCAAAATTTCACCTATAGAAGCCGCTGGAGGGGAAGCGGAGTTAATGGAAGGAGCCAGAGGGAAAGAGACGGTCGATAACGAGCCAGAGCCGAACTCCGACCCTGAAACTGTTGATCCACGCGATATCAGTACTCTTCTCTTCCCCTTCCTCTTCTCCCTCTATAAATATCGATTACTTTATTCTTCTGTCTAGTCATTCACTTAGTTTGGTTTTATGTCCATGTATGTATTCTTGTTCTCACGATTCATGACTACTGATCGTTCTTTGTTTATTTTGTTTACTTTTCAGAATACACGTTTGTTACTTAGTTTGGTTTTAGGAATTGTTTGGTTTGCTATCTCGACTGTTGAGATTGATGCGGACGGTTGAGACATCCGTGTCAAAAAAAAAAAACCCTCAGAAAATTTGATCAAATCCCAACAGCGCCCACATGAAATCCAAGAGAGCGACTACATGAAGATTTCTATCCTCTTATCTTTCTCACGCAGAGGAGATAATCTGAATCCTTAGGGTGCATTTCTCTTTTAGGAGGACAAATTGATTATATCATAATCATGGAACGGCGAAGTTTTGGCCTATCTGGAGTTGTTGTTGGTGTTTTTGCCTATAGGCTAGTGTAAAATAGTCCCACATCGACTACACCACCAAGTGAGTATCTCAATATAATGTTTTGCATGTGTTAAGGTGTGCACATAGGGTGTGGTGGGGCATATGTGGGTGCCATGTGGGGGTGTTTTCCTAGAAGGAAAAATGATTAACTCCAATAAGGAAGCATGTTGCTTTTTGTCGTTCGGACTCGCACACGGGCTCCAAGGCTTCGTGCATGCGCGGGCGTGAATGGGGGGTAGGCGTGGACTGGCACACGACTACGCTGATTGCGGGATGACCTAAAATATCAAACTATATTTTTGAGTATTGATATCTTAGTCCCATATCGGATAGGAGAAGTGAAGTTTCACTATACTCTATAAATAGAGCCTCCTGGCCTCCTTTGTAAGATGCACCAAATAAAAAAGTAAAGGGAGCCTGTTGAGTCCAGGGAGCCTGTTCGAGTCACAAAAAGTTGACTAGCGAGCGTTCAAGAGGTTTTGTAGAAAATTTGTTGGTTATTGGAAGCGGATCGTATATAGGCGAATCTCGCTTTGAGCAACGGTGATTTTTATCACCCCAGCAGTGCTGTTGAAATCTCCCTTCTTTCTTTCTTTCTTCTTCTTCTTCTTGACTGGCTGCAGGATATTTTAGAGAGCAAACTTGTTTGCCGGAATCTCCAAAATCATAAAACTCAATTCAGACACTTTTGGAGAGCGAACTCGTTTGCCGGAATCTACAAAGTGTTGAAACTTAGTTCAGGAAATTATGAGAGCAAACTTGTTTATATGAATTTCCGAAGTCCCAACTTAAAAAAATTAGAAGAGCAAACTTGTCTGCAGGAAGTCTCCGAAATTCTCTAAAATCAGAACAAAACAAATTTATTTGCACATTGAAGTCTGTTTCTCTGACTGTTCTTCCATCTAGATCTGTTTTGGGAATAACAATCTCAAAGTAAGATTCGGATCCGATGGAGAACAACCGAACAAACCTTCTCGACACAAGTTTTAACAAACTTGAGAAGTTTGATGGGAAACATTACAACGTTTGGAAGAAAAAGGTCAGTTTTAATCTTCAACTCGTGAGCATCGACTACGTGTTGACAGATCCTGAGCCTTTAATTCCAAAAGGTGAAAATGCTCGAAGGGTTGTTGAAGCCACTGCTTTGCAGTCCAAGTGGAGGAGAGATAACAACCTCTGCAAGTTGTTGATCTTGAACTCGGTGGAGGATTCTCTGGCAGAGTCATATGGCAAGACGGTCAATGCCAAGGACGTCTGGGATTCTGTGGAGAATTTCTACAAGGCAGATGAGAACAAGAACAAGATTCACATGACCGAAAAGGTCCGGAAGATGCGATTTGAGGACGACAAGACGATGTTGTCTCAAGTCAAAGAAAATTTTCAAGTTATGTCAGAAATTTGAGGATAACGGCATGCCCTTGGTCGAAGCTTTTGTCATCGGGGGTATTGTTGTCAAGCTTCCATCTCGGTGGAGCAATTTCATCGTGGACATGCACCGCAAGAAGATAGAGGTGGACCTTGAGCGCCTCTTGCACTGAATACATATTGAAGATGAGTTGAGGGCTCAACTCAAAGTGGACATCTTGTCCAAACAGATGGCTAAGGTCAAGTTAGTGCAAAGAGGAATCTTTAAGGGAAAGCAGAAGGCTCCATAAGAAGAATGATGTTCACCATCTGAAGGTGAAGTCGGCTCAGTTCAAGCCCAAGTCTAAAGAACCTGAGATTTGTTTCAAATGTGACAAGAAAGGCTACTGGAGGAAGGACTGCAAGGAAAAACTTAAGCATAAAGAGCAAGGTGAGACTAACTTTGTTGCTATGATTGCGCAGGTTAACTCAACTGGTGTTGGCACATATTGGTGGATAGACATTGGGACATCATGTCATGTTTGCTCAAAGAAGGAGTGGTTTACCACTTACAAATCTGTTTCTGAGAAGGTTATGGTGGCGAACCAGACACAAGCTGAAGTACTGGAGATTGGGACACTGGTACTGAAACTGACTTCGGAAAAGTTGCTGACGCTTCAAGAGGTGAAGCATGTACCGACTATAGCCAAGAATCTGGTCTCAGGAAGTCTGCTCTGCAACGCAGGCTTGAGGATGGACATTAACGCTGGTCAAGTGGTTATGTCTTATAAAGGAACATACTTTGGAAATGCTTATTGTACCGAAGGGATGTTCAAACTTCAACTTGTAACTCCGATGGAGATAATAAATGTAGTCTCTTCTTCTGGTTATTCTCTTGAGTTGTGGCATAATAGACTAGGACATGTTCATTGTAAAAGAATAAACAAGATGTCTAGTCTAGGACTTATCTCCAAATGTGGGGGTAAGGAGTTGGAGAAGTGTGAGATCTGTGCGCAGACGAAGATCACTAGAAAATCGTTCAAGCGGATAAACCGAAGTACATATCTTCTGGAGTTAGTGCACTCAATTATCTGTGACTTCAAACAGTTCTCCACAAAGGCCGCGATGAAGTATTTCATTACTTTCATCGACAATTTCTCAAAGTACGAGTTCGTTTATCTGTTCAAGTCTAAAGATGAAGCGTTTGAAAAATTTAAGGACTTCAAGACTGAAGCCGAGCGTCAAACCGGACAATAACTCAAGAGACTAAAAAATGATCGAGGTGGAGAGTATATGTCTCATGAATTTGTAAAGAACATGAAATTGTCAACGAGACGACTGCTCCGTACTCTCCTCAATCAAATGGTGTTGCAGAAAAGAAGAATATAACGTTAACAGAGATGATTAACTCAATGCTGTTGACTGCAGGTCTTCCAAATTGTTTGTGGGGTGAAGCAGTGCTTATGGCTACTTTTATTCTGAATAGTGTCGCATGCAGTTTCTGATGTCACTCCTCATGAACTCTGGTTCAAGGTCAGACCCAACTTGAATGTTATTCGAGTGTGGGGGTGTCTGGCGTATGTGAAGCTTCCGGATTTGAAGATTCATAAACTGGAAACAAGGACTACGAAGACTGTATTCTTGGGTTATGCCGATAAGAGTGATGCTCAGAGGTTTCTTGATATTGAATCAAATTATATCATTGAATCTCGCTATGCAGAATTCTTTGAAGATAAATTTGCAAGGCACAAGAACATTGTTCTCGCGGATATTCCGGAGAATAGTGTGGGTGCACAGGAGACTGAAGCTCCTAACGAAGATGTAGAAGATGTAGTCCAATAAGAAGTTGTCGTTGCAGAAACAACTGTTAAACCAGAACTCGCAGAACTTGCGACTAAGCGAGTGAGGAGACGGAAGGACTTCAGAGAGGATTTCGTCACCTATCATGTTGAAGCAGATCCGCTTACCTATGATGAGGCAATGAAGACCAGAGACGCTGTCTTCTGGAAGGAGGCTATTAATGATGAGTATGACTCGATAACCTCCAACAACACGTGGGTGTTGGTCGATCTGCTTGAAGTAGCAAAACTAATCGGATGTAAATGGATCTTCAAGAAGAAGATGAAGGTATGGAATTGTTGACAAGTTCAAGGCTAGGCTGGTAGCCAAGGGGTTTTCTCAGAAACGGAAAATCGATTATTTCGACACATGCTCTAGCGCGGATGACGACCATCAGGATGTTGATTGCTCTGAGTGCAATTCACAAGTTAGTTATTCATCAAATGGATGTTAAAACTGTATTCCTGAATGGTGAGTTGACCGAAGAGATTTACATGCAACAACAAGAAGGATTTATCGTCAAGGGCCTTGAAGACAAAAGTCTGCAAGTTGATGAAATTTTTATATGGTCTCAAGTAAGCTTCCAAGATGTGGCATGCGAAGTTTGATAAAGTCATAACATCAAACGGCTACAAGGTCGACGAGACGGTCAAATGTGTGTACACAAAGTTCGCTGATGGAAGAAGAGTTGTCATCTGTCTGTACGTGGACGATATGCTGATCTTGGGTACAAATCTAGCAAGTGTTATTGAGACGAAGAAGTTCCTCTCGTCTAAGTTCAGAAAGGACTTAGAAAAAGCTGATGTTATCCTAGGGATAAAGATCATCTATATGAAAACTGGAGTGACATTGTCACAACCTCGTTACATTGAGAAGATGCTCACACGCTATAGGTATCAGGATCTTCCAGGGATAGATACCTATATAGGTGTGACAAGAAACTGCAGCCAAATCCAAGGAAAAGTGCCAGACAGCTGGAGTATTCAAGTGTCATCGTGAGTTTGATATATGCAACTACTGCCACAAGGCCTGACATAGCTTTTGCCGTGGGAATGTTGAGTTGGTTCACGAGCAATCCAGGTGTGAAGTACTGGAAAGTTATGAAGAGGGTAATGAGATACCTCAAGTGGACTCAGAAGTATGCACTGCACTACTGCGAAGATCCAACAGTAGTGGAAGGCTTCAGTGATGTAAGCTGGTGCTCAGAAGTAGAGAGTGAAAGGTCCACAAGAGGATGTCTTCTCCATAGGTGGAGCTGCTATATCGTGGAAGTCGAAGAAGCAGACTATGCTCTCACACTCTTCTATAGAATCTGAGTTCTATGCACTGGCGGCTGCAGCGGATGAAGCAGAATAACTTCGGGAGCTCATGTATGATCTTCTAATGGTTGGTGCACAGATATCGGCGGTACCGATATACTGCGACAACCAGGTGACTACAACGGTAGCATCGAATGGACCTCTTCAATGGCAAGAAGAGGACTGTACGTCTAAGGCACATGGCGATAAATGATCTTATCAAAATAGTCATTACCATGGTTGATGTTCGGAGCCAGAAAAATCTGGCAGATTTGATCACCAAAGGTCTCAAGCGCCAGCTGGTCGAAGATATAATATGTAAAATGGGTTTGAAGACACTATGATATTGTGTCTTTATAATTATACTATAAAGTTTTATGCTATTAGCTCAAAGAGAAATCTACTAGGCATCTAGCTTTTAGTTCAAAGAAGGATCATTAACTGGAAGAATATTAGGAACAACTTTGGAAATTACGGGATTACGGACCCAGAACCACTGTTGGTAGTGGGTAATCCTTTGGGAAATATGGGGTTACGGACCCAGAATCACTGTTGTCTACTGTTTGTTCTTTGTATAGAACAAAGTCCTTTGAGAGGATAGCTTGGAAGCTTTAATGAGTTCTCGGACATTTGGGATGTCCGACGTGCTTTACAGGAAGCACGGATAGCACAGCACTACAACGGAGCGTAGTACTCTATGCTACAGTGGGGTGACTATGAGGTACTTAGTGAGGGTAAAGCCTCGGCTTCGGGCCAAGTCACAGCGGCATAGCACCGCTCGTAGGCAAGTGAGCCTAATGTTGTAGAATGAAGAGTGGTAGGCAGCACTACAAAGGCTGTGCCTCATATTACAGTAGTGTGACACTACATAAGGTACCTAGAAAGGGTAAAGCCTCGGCTTTGCGAGCCATGTCACGATGGCGTAACACCACAAGGAAGCGAAATGCTTCATGCTAGGTAGTTTGGCACTACAAAGAGGCTGTACCTCATTCTACAGTGGTATGACACCACATGAGGCATTGTCTCGACTTTGGGCCATATCATAGTGGCGTAGCACCGCAAGGAAGTGAAATGCTTCATGCCAAGACTTTTTAAAAGAATTCACCTAGAGCGTATGGATAGAGATATAGGCCATCTCTTGAGGGAAACGTTGTAGACACCCAATATACATATACCGAAACCAGACTGGCACATGGTCTTTAATGTGCAGTCAGAAGCACATTTAATGTTATTATGTGAGTGGAAAGAATTGTAGTTATGGTGCAGAATTTAAGGCTTAGTCTATTCTTCTATCATAACTGTTGTTTGAATCATGCGGAAAGATTCAAGTCGAAGCGACATCTATCCTTATGCATAATGGACAGTCACTGTGGGGAATGCTCAACCTACATATATTGAGGTATGTGGGGGATTGTTGGTATTTTTGCCTATAGACTAGTGTAAAATAGTACCACATCGGCTACACCACCAAGTTGGTATCTCAATATAATGCTTTGCATGTGTTGAGTTATGCACATAGGATGTGGTAGGGCACATGTGGGTGCCATGTGGGGGTGTTTTCCTAGAAGGAAAAAAGATTAACTCCAACAAGGAAGCATGTTGCTTTTTGTCGTTCGGACTCGGACACGGGCTCCAGGGTTTCGTGTATGCACGGGCGTGAATGAGGGGTAGGTGTGGACTGGCACACGACTACGCTGATTGCGGGATGATGTAAAATATCAAACTATTTTTGAGTATTGGTATTTTAGTCCCACATCAGATAGGAGAAGAAGTGAAGTCTCACTACTCTATAAATAGAGCCCCCTGGTCTCCTTTGTAAGATGCACCAAATAAGAAAGTAAAGGGAGGCCGTTGAGTCCAGGAAGCCCGTTTGAGTCACAAAATGTTGACTACCGAGCGTTACAGAGGTTCTGTAGAGAACTTGCTGGTTTCTGGAAGCAGATTGTATATAGGCGAATCTTGCTTTGAGCAACGGTGATTTTCATCACCCCGGAAGGGTTGTTGAAATCTCCTCTTTCTTTCTTCTTCTTCTTCTTGGCTGGCTGCAGGATATTTTGGAGAGCAAACTTGTTTGCCGGAATCTCCAAAATCATAAAACTCAGTTCATGCACTTTTGGAGAGCGAACTCGTTCGACGGAATCTCCAAAGTGCTGAAACTCAATTCAAAAAATTAGGAGAGCAAACTTGTTTGCAGGAATCTCTGAAGTCTCAACTTAAGGAAATTAGGAGAGCAAAATTGTTTGCAGGAAGTCTCCGAAATCCTATAAAATCAGAACAAAGAGCAAATTTATTTGCACATTGAAGTCTCTGATCGTTCTATTCAGAACAAAGAGCAAATTTATTTACACATTGAAGTCTCTGTCTCTGACTGTTCTTCCATCTAGATCTGTTTCAGAAATAACAATTGTACTAGCTTAGATAGTATCCCCAACAAATTTTTAGTCCCTCAAATAATTGCTCGGCATCCACCCACAAAGAATGAGGTGGAAAAAAACATACTTTCTATTATTCTCACTTTGCCCATTACTAAGAGGGAAAAGCAAAATGATTTACTTTCTCCAGTCCTTTTCTATCTCTTGAACCATTTTTTCTATCTCTTGAACCATTTTCACCTTGTGGGATCTCGAACCAATTGTACTATAAGTTGCATGGATTCCCCTCCAGAGGATTATCCGTGCGTACCAGTCCGTATATGTGCGTATCAGTGTTTGACACATACATTTATGTTAAATATTGCTCACATGTTTATATTCCAAAGCTGTCTTTGTTGAGATCGAGCAAAACATTGATATATTAGGAAATAAAATTCCTTTTTTATTCGTGCCAGTGAAGTTTGGAGAGGGAGAAAGAGAAGAGGAGGAGAAGAGAGAATATGAGAAAAGAGAGTGCAAGGACAAACTCTATGTTGTACCTCGTGTATTTATATTAATATGCACGATGATAAATACACCTACAATTACTTCATTGTACTCATAAGATAAATATCAATAATAACTCTAACACCCCCTTAAGCTGGAGCATATAGATCAGACATATTCAGCTTGCTACATAAATCAAAAAATAGACCACGAGCAAGTAGTTTGGTGAGTATATCATATAACTGATGCTCGTACTGAACATATGAAGTGATAATCTGTTTCTTCAGCAACAAATCACGAACAAAATGACAATCCACCTCGATATGCTTACTGCGCTTATGAAACACTGGATAACTTGCGATAAAAATTGTTGATTGGTTGTCACAATACATCTCCACAGGGATGTGAACCATAATCCCCCTTTTATGAAGAAGAGATTGCACCCACATCATCTCATAAGCTGTATAACTCATCGCACGATATTCGGCCTCTGCACTAGAATGAGCCCCAACATTCTGCTTCTTACTACGCCACGTTACATGATTGCCACCCACAAATGTACAATAGTCAGAAATAGACCTTCTATTACTGTGGATGTTTGTCCAATTAACATCACTGAATCCCGTCACTGTAAGCAACTGGGAAGATTGTACAATAAACCCTTTCCAAGTGCACTTTTCAAGTATCGTAAAATGTGAGAAATAGCCTCTCAATGTGGTCGCCAAGGGAAATGCATTAACTGACTAATACTCCAAATGCATAGGTGATGTCTGCTCGTATAACAGTAAGATATATATTTTCTAACCAGTCGTCTATAATGTCCAACATCCTCAAATAACTCTCCCCTGTTAGCATTAAGCTTGTTATATTAATCCATAGGAGTTTCATTTGACCGACACTCCAACATCCCAGTTTCTTAGAGCAAATTTAGAACATACTACTGCTACGAGTACACACCCTTCTCAGATTTAAGCAACCTCGATTTCCAAAAAAGTATCGAAGAAGACCCAAATCCTTATTATGAAACTGACGACTAATGTAGCCCTTCAAGTCTACAATTCCAGCATGGTCACTCCCAGATATAATGATATCATCAACATAAACAATCAACACGATAATACGTGGTCAAGAAGAATGACAAATTTTTTCTACCGAATTGACTAGAAGAGCCTCCCATCGGCATCGATCAGTATCGGATTGGCAAACCGTATGGGTATCGGCCGTATCGTATTGGTATTGGCCGATACTGCGAACTATGCGCTGCAGATAATATTGGTCCGGACCATAATAGACCTCCATAACCTTATGGAGGTTGGCACACTTGACCTACTCACGTACTCATCGTTCACTTTTTCTTACTAATTGAACAAACTATCCATATTGCATTCAAACTTTTTATTAGTCATATTGTTTCTTTGAACCCTGTTCTATGCCATCCTGCACCATTCAATAACATACGACTTTGCTCATCTCATTGCCAATTTGTAAATTCTTTCCATGAGTTGCTGACATGTGAATGCGTTTGTTACATTGCACTAGTTCTTCTATTTTTCCAACTTTTTATATGATTGATTCTGAAGAACAGGATTGCTTCAACAATCACTTTCTGTTTTTCACTTGGGAAATGATTTGTTCCGTGTTTATAGTAAACATGCTATTCCAAATCTCGTTGATATCTGGTTTTGTTTTAGTTTCCAGCGATGATGAAATAGATTACTCCATCAAACCAGAGTTTTATGACCCAATTCTCGACGAGAAAGACGAACTGTGGGTTCATAGACAAAGGAAAGGCCGTAGTTCTGATGCCGTGCTTAGCTGTCCTGCTTGTTTCACGACCCTCTGCTTGGACTGTCAAAGGTATGAATATTTCATCAAATGTGGACATTCTTCTCCCCCTTGGAAAAATATTTTATTCTGCACATTAGATTTCCCTTTGTATTTCATCAATCTATGGATCCACTATAAGTAAGTTTCTGCCTAGTAGTTTTTACTGGAGAGCAACCTGGAATCCCACCTTCCAATCATTCGTTATGTTTGTGATTTCCTCCAAAATGAGATTTTTTCCCCATTATCCCACCTTCCCATCATTTGATTATGTTCACTTTATAGTTTAAACTAGCATTGCTTTTGCATCATATCTTTGTTTCTGAAATGCAACTACTGTTCACATTTGCTCTTTGTATTGAAATATGCAACCACCAGAAGAACAAGCCTTTATCCCAATTTGGGGTCGGCTGTCTGAGTCCTTTTATTCCATTAAGCTGGGTCCTCTGTAACACTAATAAAACCATATCCTTCTTTGTATTCAAATATAAAGAAGCTTTTTAGTTGAGCCACCAATAGATAATGACATGCATGTTCCTGCAAAATGATTAGAGTGGACAATTCTGTCATTGAGCAATGTCCTTGTCGGACATGGTATGCCTTGGACACATATCAAGTACTTGTCTAATGTTCCTGTAGTTCTATACTATTTGTCTTAGTATATACTTGGACATCTCAGAAACGGTGGTACCTGGTAGAATATGCAGATCAGAAACCGACACCTTTTCCTTTATATAATATTATAATACCAAACTAGTGATTCAAATGAAAATGTAAACGTGTAAATGAAGTTATATAAATCTCATTAGGGTCATTTTATGGTAGAGTTAGGATGATGCGGAAAACATGTTACTCACATAAATCTATCTAGGGAGATGCTACATTGCCCGCGGGTTTGGACCGCGGCCCTGGCCTGCGGGCCACGTGTCATCCTTTCATTGGGTGGGGGGCGGCGTGAGCCCCGAAGGCTGCAGGTGGGGCCAGTGGGGTGGTGACACGCGCAATGTTATAAATTTCGCTACGCGGAGACGGTGCGCCAAAGGCCCGACTAGCGCCTAGGGCGCCTAGGCGGCGCCTAGGCGCCGATCTGAATTTTTTTTTATTATGTATATGTTATGTATATAACATATATATATATATGTCAAAAGTGATCAAGTGTTCATAGTTTGACATGGTGGTTAGCCTGTTGTGTTTAAATTGTGGAATGGGAATGGAGGTCGCCAGTTCGAGCGGGCTGTGTCCCCTTTTTTTTTCTTTTTTTTTCCTTTTCCTTTTCTTTTTCCTTTTCCTTTCCTTCATTTGCTTTTCCTTTTCCTTTTCCTTTCCCCCTCTTTCCTTTTCCTTTCCCTCTCCCTGGGGTTTCTCTCTCCTCTCCTCCCTCTCTCCTCTCCTCCTCTCCTCTCTCCTCTCTCCTCTCTCCTCTCTCTCTCCTCTCCTCTCCTCCCTCTCTCCACCACCACCACCACCTCCACATCACCACCGCCTCCACATCCACCGCCACCGCCACCGCCTCCGCCTTCACATCACCACCGGCTGCACCACCACCGCCTCCACCACCACCGGCTCCACCACCACGACCACCACCGCCTCCACCACCACAACCACCGCCTGCACCACCACCGCCTCCACCACCACCGCCTCCACGACCAAGACCACCGCCTGCACCACCACCGCCTGCACCACCACCGGCTCCACCACCACGACCACCACCGGCTCAACCACCACGACCACCACCGCCTCCACCACCACAACCACCGCTCCTCCAGTAAGTTTTTTTTTTCTTTTTCTTTTCTTTTTTTTTTGAAATTTTATAATAGGCGGCCGCCTAGGCCCGCCTAGGGGCGCCTAGGCCCGCCTAGGGGCGCCTAGGCTCGCCTAGCGCCTAGGCTGGCCGACTTGGACCTTTTCGGTGCGGCCGGCGGCCGCCTAGCGCCTAGGCGCCGCCTAGGCGGCCGCCTAGGCCGATTTTTAGAACACTGGACACGCGCCATGCGGGCACCAACGCGGTCACCCCCCCACGGGCAACAAAGCATTTTCCATCTATCCATCAGCTTAGGTTGCGTAGACACCTATGAAGCACAGGTACTCGGTACGCACAGGGTACTGGTAGTGGATACCTCATACATACCCGATTTTTTTTTTTAATTTTAATTTGGGTACTTCGTGGGTAGTGCATTTCATTGCGTATGCCCTTCTTTTAAAATCAACTTCCTTTATTTTAAACTTAAATATAATTGATGACTATCACAAATAAATTTAGACCCTTTGTTTTAGTCACGAAGGGGTGTTAACTGTGCAACTCTAAGGTTATGCACAATTAGGTAAAGGAAAATCCCAATTGGACAAGGTTTCCCTGTTCGAAATAGAGTCCTTGACCTTGTCATCCACTTTGGACATAATAGTGAGAACATCCTGTTGATTAATATAATCTTGTCGAGTTACTATTGCTGAAAAGACACTTCTTTTCCTTTCTTTCCATATGTTCCATCCTGCCACTGCAAGTACTATTCTCATGGTTGTAGAGATTTTACTTCTTTTCTTCCTTAAGTAGACGAGTCCCCTTATACTTAAGTCCCAGTTTCAAGTAAGCTGTGTACAAGCATCTAAAATATAAGGCTATCTATAAGGGCACATCAAAAGTTGATCAGGGCTAGCCAAAAGCAAACTTTGATTTATTTACAAGTTTGTCATTGAAAGAATTACTCAGGGCTAGCAACATTTGAGTATATAAGTCAACTTTTTATTTTTTTTTTGCTCTCCTATCTTTCCTGACAAGGAGAAGAAGAAGAAGAAGAAAAAGAAAAAGAACAAGAAGAACAAGAACAAGAACATCAATTTTTCCAAACCTAGTTTATTTTGATTTTTTGTTCTCTTCTAATTTCTCAGATCTCTTTCTCCAAACCCTAGTTTATTTTTCTTCTTCTTGTTTGGGCATTATGGACGAAATCCTAGTTGTAGAAGAAATTTGGTTATCAAATCTATCAAATCTATTAATCTATTAGTCTATTAACCAAATTTTCTTTATTAATAGAAGAATTATGCATGAAATCCTAGTTGTAGAAGAAAACTATGGAAGAAACCCTAGTTGTAGAAGAAAACTATGGAAGAAACCCTAGTTGTAGAAGAATTGGGTTCATATCACATCAAGTCTATTTCAAGACTGTCACAATTTCTGGCAGTCCTCAAAGTACTGAGGACTGCCAGGAATTGTGGCAGTCCTGAAAGGGATATGCTCTACAGCAGGACTGCCACAATTTCTGGCAGTCTCAGCAAGTCCCTTTCAGGACTGCCTCAATTTCTGGCAGTCCTAAAGTCGAAATTTCCGAATGAAAAAAACATGTTAGGGTTTATTTCAATCTTGATAATAGAGTGAAATATGCATTTTAGGGTTTATTTCCATGCATTTTTTGTGAGGAAAGAAGTATTTAAGCTTTATTTTCATGCATTTTAGGGTTTATTTAATTTTTGGGTGCCATCGAAATTGGGAATGAGAAGGAAACTAGAGTTTTGATGGAGATGGTGATGATGGAAATGGTGGAGAAGAAGAAGATGAGAAGAAAACTAGGGTTTTGATGGAGATGTGAGAATGGAAATGGTGGAGAAGAAGAAGAAGAAGATGGATAGAAGAAGAAGAAGAAGAAGAAGAAGAAGAAGAAAGCTAGGGTTTTGGAAGAGAGAGAGAGAGTGAAATTTAGAAATGAGAGTAAAATTTGGGCTTTGGGGGGTGTGGGGTTTGGATAGCCCCATGAGTAGAAAATTTGGATAGTCCCAGTAAATTCTCCTCAAACATTGGCTAGCCCCAATCCTGGCTAGCCCTGATCAACTTTTGATGTGCCCTTATAAATAGCCAAAATATAAAGGGATATCTAGACTTTGGGTCTTGAATATGTTAGAATATTTGTGTTTGGATCTCCATAATAGACATAATTAGCGTTTGGGTCTCCAATACATTAGGATATTTGTGTTTGGGTCTCCATAATAGACATAATTAGTGTTTGGGTCTCCATTAAGTTAGGATATTTGTGTTTGGGTCTCCATAATAAACATAATTCAAAACCCAACTAAAAAATGAAAAAAAAAAACAAAACAAAACAAGAGAGAAAAAAGAGGGAAAAATAGAGAAAAATACAAAATCGAAAAAAAGAAAAAGGAAAAAAGGGAATAAACGACAAGAATAAATTTATTATGGGAATAAATTTTTCGGGTATTCGTAATTTTCGGAAATAAATTTGGCGGAAATATCGAGACCTAAAATATAAATTTTCGGGACAAATTTATGATGGAAATCTATTCCCATGTTTGGTTTAGGTTAAAAAATTATTTTCGAAAATTACTAATAACTGGATAGATAATTTACCTACAAAATACGGAAATCCTATCCCTTAAGAATAGGTGGATATTTTTTTTTTTGCTTGGACAAAGAAAAATTATTATTTTTTAATCCTTTTCATTTATTAGATTTTTTCAGTTTTTTTTTTGTTTCAGTATTTTTAGTTTTTTAATCCTTTTTCAGTTTTATTTCGTCATTTTTTCTCGTTTTTCCCTTTTTCGTTTATTATTTTTTTTTCCATTTTTCTCGTTTTTCAGTTTCTTCTTTTTATTAGTTTTTTTTTTTTTTTTCATTTTTTTTCATTTTTTTGTTGGGTTTTAACTGTCAACCGTTAGTTCAAGACCCAAACACTAAATATGTCTATTATGGAGACTCAAACATAAATATTCTAACTTATTGGAGACCCAAAAACTAATTATGTCTATTATGGAGACCCAAATACAAATATCCTAACTTATTGGAGACCCAGTCTAAATATCCCAAATATGAATGTTGTATTCTCTCTGCCTCGGTCTTGAATAGATTGCAGTGGCCATGTATTGCAGCCCCCAACTGATGATCCTGTCTTTAGTAGGAAGCCTTTTTGTGTAAACAAAAGCTCATCATAAGTTAGTTTCCTGTGTAGCAGACAACAAAATGCCATTCAACCATCTCAAGTGCTTCCTCACCACTTCTATAGCTAACTGAAGGGTACACTAGCCTGTTCTAGAAGCCAACCGCCTTATTATGATCATATTTCTGGTGATGGTATGCCTGAGATTTCCTCTTGACGCAGTATGGTAGCCTATAGTTTCTCTTATCTCTAGCTTTTCAATACTTCTGTATCTCCTCGAAGTATGGGTAGTGGTTCTTGCCAAGTCTGTCTATAATCCTACCTTTTGGCAGCTATGGATTAAACCATAGTATTTTGTTTCCCTTTTGCTATGCTTCTACTCATTTGCCTCATAGCATGTTTACTATGACTCAGAATAGTTTGAAAGCAGCTGATGCTTTGCTATCTTCTTGCATGTGCTGCGGGACCATCCTTAGTCCGATCTGAAGATTGAGTCAGACATTCAAGTTCATGTTTGGGTCATTTATTCAGTATTTATTATTTACACCTTATTGGATTGTGAATGTAACGGGTTTCGGTTCCTTTAGACCCGGCCCGTATAGGTTAAGGTTTCTATTATATTTCCTATATATTGGGATGTAAGCAACTTTAACTTACGAAAACCAAGAGCGGAGTGGTCCCTTGCGACTGTCGCAGAGTCCTTCCTCGAGACACTATCCACGGAATATGGGACATGATTCAGAAGAAATCAATCCATAACGAGAAAATCATTTTGATTTAGTCTGTCCCGATCAATCGATACCGACATTGTTTCTTAACCGTGCTCCCCGCGAATGAGAAACATGGCAAGATGTTGGGACATGGCACTACAATGTTAACTCTGTTTTGGGTTTGGCCATTCTGCTCGCACTGCTCCAAGTTCAGTGCTCCTTAATATTTTTTACTGTCCCGGCCTCTCCGACACAAGTGCCTCTACTTATATGACTGGCAATCCTGCTCTTCTCTAGCATCAAACTCCCTACCATGGTTCTGACACTGTTCAACTTGGTAATGGTGACTATCTTCCTAACACCTATACTGGTAAAACAACACTCTCTCTAGGCTCCTCTTCCTTCCTCTATAATATTTATGTTGTTCCCTCTATGTGCAAAAATTTATTATCTATTGCTCAATTCTATCACGATAGCAAAGTCCTTTGTGCCTTTAATACCTATAATTTTTTACATCTTTGATCTAACTAGTAGGTCTCTTCTTTATCAGGACCTATGTAAAGATAGTCTCTAGAAAATTCATGTCATTCCATCTAGGTTTCGGGCACTCTCTGCTTTACACAACTCCTCGTCCTTGTGGCATCAAGGGCTTCGTCATCCATCTTGCCAAAGTCGTCTCCTATCTGGGATATAATAAATATTTGTTATCCTCCTTACAGAATAGTTCTTCCTTCTGTCAAGGGTGTGCAATAGGCAAATCCACATACCTCCCCTTTCTTCTATCACATGAAATAAAAAATGCTTCTCCTTTTCATTTAGTGCATTCTGATGTGCCACGTTCTTTGTGTTTCGAGCTACAAGTACTATGGATTGTTTACTGTCGATTATATACGTTATTCATGGCTTTACTTCATGAAACATAACTTATATCCGTACTCAATTTTCCACTAATGACGAATACTCTCAAAGTGACAGTTGTTACACAAAGTGTCTTGGTCAACCTAATTTTGATAATTGACGAAACCTAGCTTAATACAAACAAGCCAAGTTACAAGAAGAATTAACTGTACTCGAAAGACTGGACAAATGCGTCATCATGCTGATCATCAAATTGTCTTTTCCTTGATTATCCTTCAATGTACATCGAGTCGCACTGGAAATCCAAACTCCACTCGACCCATGAACTGTCTACTCAAAATAGCCTGAAGCCAAAATCAAAGAAAGTCCAACCCACATCCACCAAAGAAATTCCAAAATAGCCAAAAGTCTATATCTATTATGGCAACCGAACTCGGACCGAGCTCTGGCCGAACTCGGACCGAACTCGGTCTTGACAATCCTGGAAAATTCAGACAGCTATGAATCCCTGATGTTGTGGTTCCCAACGTTTGAAAAAATTCAAATATATACCTGAATTCTGGCCGAACTCTGTCCACAAAAAGCCTATAAATAGATATAGATTTTCACATTCTTACTCATTCATCTCTTCTCATCTTTCATATCCTATAGAATGATCTATGAGCTTTAACCTTCCTATCTCCAAGATCAACTCCCTTAGCCTTCTAGTCCAAGTGCGATCTCGGTTAGAAGTCTGAAAGAGTTGTACAAGTTTGATTTATAAAAGCTTATCTTTGCTATTGAAGTCGGCGAGCCCTTCGGATAAAAGCTCGTGGTTGTGAAGTTATTGTGCCTTCGGATAAAAGCACAAGGTGTAAGGAGCTTGCAAGCACTTTGAATTCAAAACTTGTGTTTCACTATTGTGACTATAGTGGATTCAACTCCGAACAAGAGTTCTCGAGCCTGGACTAATCCTCGCAGAGGGATACAAGGATAAAATCTCGGTGTTTGTGTTTGCTTTCTTAACTCTGCTACTTTAATACTTCCTATATACGCACATTTTTATTCTGTTGGTTACACACTGCTTTCACTTAGAATTATTTTTAATTGGATAGATATTTTTGTTGCATTCTATTCACCCTCTCTAGAGTTGCCTAACGATCCTACAATTGGTATCAGACCTGGTTCTCTCTCTTTAGGTATTACTGATTATACCAATTATTCCTTCAAATGGTACTAGTGCTCGGTCTCTTATTACCAGGATTAATATCCATAGAGATAATGGCAACCATCGAATCTATCCACACCAACTTTGGTGAAGGCCATCTATCAAATATGCCACCTTTATTTGACGGCTCTGACTATACCTTCTGGAAAGCTCATATGAACATCTATTTAAAATCTATTAGTTTTGATCTATGGTCAAAAGTTACTAATAACTTTGAAAAGATCACAAAGCAGATAAGGACTACTCCGAAGAAGAAAAGAGAGTATCAAGCAATGATGCAAAGGCAATGTACATTCTCTACTGTGCCCTAAGCAAAACTGAGTTCAGACGTATCTCTACATGCAGTACCGCACATGAGATATGGGAACAACTAAAGGCGACATATGGGAAATTTGAAGAAGAATCTCATACTAATCTACATCCCTACTCAACTGAAGCAAGCTTAGAGAAAGAAGTAAACACTCCGTGCAAGAACAATGACGACAATCCTCAACATACTACCAACTTATACTTAATGGTAAGTGAGGTAAGCAATGAGTCATCAGTTGATGAATTTTCTTATAATGAACTATCAAATGCCTTTCATGATCTATTCGATGATCATAAGACGATTCTAAATAAATATAAGCAAGGAAGGATATTTCATCGTATAAGCTTGAGATCAAAAAGCTTACCTGTCTGCTAATTGATGCACCAAATACTTCTCATATTTCTGCTGAACTATCCATACTTAAGTCTAGACTACATGAAGCACTTGAATGTTCCAAGGAAAGCATTCAAGAAAATGCTACACTTAAGGAGGAACTGAAATCAGAAAGAAAGAAGCATTTGATTACATTAAATAAAATTGATGCACTCACAGTTGTACACAATGATCTGATAGCTAACTCTAAAAAGTTAGAGATTAGATTGGGAAAGCAGACAATACAACCTGTGACTCAGTCTAGCACTAAACACGTGACTAATCACAAAGTCACACACAACAGATCACGTGTAAAGAAAACTAGATATGCTTTTATCTATACACAAACACGGAAGAAAGATTCTGTTCCACATCACATACACAACTACTTCAGATTCAGGCAATCACATTATATGCCATTATTGCAATCTGAAAGGTCACACATCACATGTGTGTAATGCTAAGAAATTAGTAAATAGAAATATCTTTGTATGGGTTCCTAAAGCTAATAATTGTGGATCCAAACATTGGGTACTAGAAATATTTTCTAACCATGTAGGTGAACGTTATGTCGAAAAATGATGTAACCTCAAAGGAACATTGGTGATTGTAAAGGCTATAATGGTTATCACTCAAACAATTGCACCAACGTACTTGTGGTCATTAGAACTACTGTGGTAACATGCTAAACCAGTCATTCTAAATTGTTTACTCACATGAAGAGCATGTTACAACGTCTATGAAATTCTATATGATATACTTCCTATGATGTTTCAACTTATATAGATGGTCAGTATTATCAAATTACTCGTGCGCTTAACCTATGAGAATTTTTGATTGATTAACTTTGATGTATTATTTGATACTCTTGTTTTCTAAATCCAATGAATTTTCTAATGCATAAGTCTTTATTGAATCCTCGGTTATTGAAGAAGCGATTTATTTTTTATGTACAAGTCGAAAGGGTCCTTTTGTCACATAGGCGTAAATAACCCAAGCGACACAGTGTCAAGTATCTTCGGACTACCACTAGCTGGGAACCGGCCCCTACAACTAACCCAAGTTTAAATCAACGCTTTATAAACCAAATGATTTATTAGACCAACTGCAAAAGTTATTCCTGGATATCTATTGATACCCAAGCTTATGATATATGTAAAATAGTTTTGACTATCTGTTACACGATTCTTTTTGACTGTACATGATTTCATTGACTATTTGATTGAATACTACGACTTTTGCGATTTGGAATTTAACGTATGCGTAAGCTATATCTTTCTTGATCATGAATTATTTCTGAGCTTTTATTATTTTCTTTATTGCAAGTTATTGAATGCCTATGGCAGTAGTTTTTTGCGGAAAAATTTTATTTCTCTCACAAAACATTTCTTTTCTTTAAACCTACGGTTATCAGATGGATACCGTGTTAAGTCTAAAAAAGAAATAAATGAACTCAAATTAAAGAAAACCTAAAATTCTATTTGCAATAGATTCTAATCTTATGCTTATGAGCAATGATTTTTGAATTTGAATTTTTGAATCTGTTCGATACATTTTTGTAACTAAAGATGACCTTTTTAAATTTCGCATTTCAAAAGTTTTTAAAATCTGTCCGTTACTTGAGTACATTTAAAAAAAAATTCCTTATTATCCTGAAATTTTGTCTATTATTTGATTCATTAATAGCCTTTATAATATATTTATTAAACGTTTTTGAAAAAACCTCAGAGAACCATAAGCAGTGCAGGGACAGTACTCGGACCGAACTCGGTCCAGGTTCCGTACCGAGTTCGGTCCGAACTCGGTTGTGCGCGTTCCAGAACAGCAACTGCTCTCGGGTTGGATTCTTTTTATATAAACCCTCTTCCCTTCATCTTCTTCCTTACACGAAAATATCCCAAAATTCAAAACCCTAACCCTAGCTTGGTGAATCTTGGTCCCTAGGAGCTCTCATCCTCTCAAATCTTGGATTTTGGATCCTCTTGGGTTTCTCCACTTCTTTTCAAAATCGTGAGGTATAATTTCTTCTGTCTTCCTCAATCTCGATGGCACCCAAACTCTCAAAGAAGAGAAAGGGAGAGGCCTCTTCTTCCAATCCACCTAAAGAGGATATTCAACACTCTTTGTTCTCACCCATGAGACCAAATTTGGGAGAGAGTGATGACTTTATCTTTCCCTATATTGAAAATTCAATAGCTTGGTTTAAAGATTTTGTCAAGAGAAATATTTGCACTGTTAGTCCTATAAATTTCACCGTATTTCATGACTACAAATCCAAATTTGAACAATTTCACCTTCGTAACCTAGTCTCTACTAGGAAACGAGTCTACATCAATGCCATTAGGATGTTCTACTGTAATTTATCCTATAACAATGGCGTCATCTATTCTAGAGTTGGAGAAATGGACATAGAGTTTGATGCTAAACTCTTGGGTGAGATCCTTGGTATCCCCAATGAAGGAGAAGCCCTAGGTAGTATCACAGCTTTAGAGTTCAGGGACGGAATGGACATTGACTCCTTCCGTGACATTTTCTGTGCCCCTTATTGTTGCCCCTCCGAAAAATTCCATGCCCACTATCTCAACCAATACTACTACGAGCTTCACCGGTTTATTTTTTCAGCAATCCTTCCCAAGAAATTATCTACTGATGAGGTTTCTTCTCTCGAGATGTCTGCCCTATATCACTTCTATGCTTCTATTCCATTCAATCTTCTAAAGACTATGATCAACCAAATGATCAGCTATCGTGGTGCAAAACGCCAACTTCTTTATGCCATGTACCTACCTATCATCTTTGCTCACTTCCACATTCCTATGGATGAGTCAACTGTCCTCAAGAAGCCAACATTTCTCAAGATGGTCCGCATGATCAATCCATCATATCCACCTTCTTCTGATGAGTATGACTCTGCATCCTCTGATGACTATATGGACCTTGCTGATCCAGCTGCTCCCACACCACCTGCCACTTCTACACCAGCAGCCTCTGGACCATCCATATCTGCCACTCCAGTCTCCCTGGACTCTATTAAGGAGATGTTCCGCGAGCAGTTCCGCTTGCAAAATGAGATGATCTTCAGTCAGCATTGCCATGATCATATCTCATCTTCGCGAGCAGGACTATCGCACTACTCTGCAGATGCATTCGTTGGCAAACTGTTGCCGACATTCAGGACACTCAGTCACACCATCCATTCTCACCATATCCAGTGATGCGTGACCCATTGCGCCAGGGCTACATGATTGAGGATCCATATGTTCAGCCCTATTTTGATCCATCTGGCGCCTACTTCCTCGGTCATCCACCCACCGATGATCCCATCGGTGGTGCAAGCCTGTAGCTGACCTCTGCTAGCTGCCTCCGAGAAGATTTCTGTTATGAGGAGTTTATGTTTTGATTTTCTTGTTATAGGCTTATGATTTGTACTTTCTTATGATTATCGTAGACATTTTGATGTACCAAAGCATTAGCTATGTTGGTACTTATGCTGGTATGATTTCTATTTTTTGAGACAGTACTTAGATATTTGCAGTTATTTTTCAGACACTATGACTTTCTACTTCATGAATAGTGACTCTTATGTTGGGCTTATCTTCAGACTGTTTTCACTATGCTGTGTGTTTTAGGTTTAATATCAAACTGCTTATGATATACATCTTCTGACTCTTGATATGACTAAAATAGTTCTGAATGTATATCATGGTTTATGCTATTATTCATGATACTCTTATAGTTCAGATGATATATCATGGTTACTCATATTTCTCAATGATTCTTCTTTCCTATGAATGTTAAATATGTAATAAGCCATGCACTTGCTGTATCTATCTTATGGTAAATGGCAACATGGAAGAAATAATACAACTTTGATTTATGCGTAAATTTTTTTTTAACCAATGTAAAATATATTTTATGTTTCATATGCATCAGTGACTCTATTTGATATATGAGATAAACAAAATGAAGATCATTAAACTACTATTTGAGCATACGCATGATTTTTTTTGTTTGTAACTTATATTCATCATATATATATATAATGATGCTTCTCAAATGTTATAAGATATAAACAAAAAAGAAAAATCATTGTACTACTCTCAGAGCATGCACATGATCCCTCTTCTTGTTTGTAACTTAAAAGCACATCATATGATCATCTCTATATTTATTATTTGCAATTATGACAAAGAAGAAGTCACTATATCACTCTCAGAGTATATATATGATATTCGTTCCTTGTTAAGATTGACAAATAAAAATATATGAGACGTTAATAATAAGTCTTGTTTCATTCGTGCTCAGTAATATGATCATCTGTAATGATAAGTTTTATTGTTTTATTCATATATATGATCACTTGATTTTTGCAAAAAGATTGGATCAGGTTTTCAGGAATTACAACTTATACAACCCGTATCATACTCAAAAGACATTAATCTACGGGAGTTGTTTTCTCAAAAAGCTATCTATAGGTTACGGGGGAGCTTTTCTCAAAGGCTGTTAAATTCTAGAGTTATATTAGCATGGTTTGTCAATTATCATAATGTGGGAGATTGTTGACACAAAGTGTCTTGGTCAACCTAATTCTGATAATCGACAAAACCTAGCTTAATACAAACAAGCCAAGTTACAAGAAGAATTAACTGCACTCAAAAGATTGGACAAATGCGTAATCATGCTGATCATCAAATTGTCTTTTTCTTGATTATTCTTCAATGTAATTTTGCATTTTATTGAGTCTAGGACATGTTGTACATCGAGTCGCACCGGAAATCCAAACTCCACTCGACCCATGAACAGTCCAGTCAAAATAGACTGAAGCCCAAATCAAAGAAAGCCCAACCCACATCCACCAAAGAAATTCCAAAATAGCCAAAGTCCATACCTATTCTGGCAACCAAACTCGGACCGAACTGGGTCTTGACAATCCTGGAAAATCTAGACAGCTATGCAATCACTGATATTGTGGTTCCCGACATTTGAAAAATTCAAATATACACCAGAATTCTGGTCGATCTCTGTCCACAAAAAGGCTATAAATAGACATGAAGTTTCACATTCTTACTCATTCATCTCTTCTCATCTTTCATATCCTATAGAATGATCTCTGAGCTTTAACTTTCCCATCTCTAAGATCAATTCCCTTAGCCGTATAGTTCAAGTGCGATCTCGGATAAAAGTCTGAAAGAGTTGTACAAGCTTGGTTTATAAAGCTTCTCTTTGCTACTGAAGTCGACGAGCCCTTCGGATAAAAGCTCGTGGTTGTGAAGTCGTTGTGCCTTCGGATAAAAGCACAAGGTGTAAGGAGCCTGCAAATGCTTCGGATACAAAGCTTGTGTTTCACTATTGTGACTATAGTGGATTCAACTCCGAGCAAGAGTTCTCAGGCCTGGACTAGTCCTCTCAAAGGGATACCATGATAAAATCTCGGTGTTTGCGTTTGCTTTCTTAACTCTGCTACTTTAATACTTCTCTTGTACACACACACTTTTATTCTGTTGGTTACACATTGCTTTCACTTAGAATTATTTTTAATTGGATAGATATTTTTGCTGCACTCCATTCACCCCCTTTCTAGAGTTGCCTAACGATCCTACAATAGTGGTAGTGAATATAATGGTGTTCCATTCAAAGATCTTTGTACTTCTCGTGATATTTATCGCCGTCTCTCATGTTCCCATACACTCGAACAAAATGACCTTACCAAAGGCAAACATTGCTATATTTCTGAAATGGCCCGTACTCTCCTTGTCTATAGTCATGTTCCTCTATGCCACTAGCTTGAAGCTGTATCCATTGATGTCCATCTTATTAATCGTCCTTTTCTCCCATCCTCAATTGGTCTTCACATTTCTCTTGCCTTTATGACACGTCTTCCTACTATGTTCTCTGAGTCTTTGTATGTGCTACTAACAAGTTGTTGCCAAGAACTATTGAATGTGTGTTTCTAGGTTGTAGCTTGCAACACAAGGGGTATCGTTGTCTGGATAGAAGAACTAGCCGCATCTACATTTCCTGCCATATTCGCTTTGACGAACAAGCCTTTCCATTCTCCAAAACCACAAGCCCTCCTTCAATCCACCTGAATATCTATCCCACTTATATCTGCAGCCTCATCTCCCATATCCTTATACTCCACAGAGGCTCCTTCTTCCACACCAGCACCACGTCTCCATGAACCTTATCCATATCACTTTCAATGCCCTCAACCTCAACTACCATCTACCCTTCCCCTATAACCCACCTCCAATATACCTGAACCTCCTCCAAACATCCAATAATAACTCGACAATGAGATGGTCCAACAAACCTCTTAACTGTATAGATGACACAATTAAGTATCCCAGAGCCTTATTGGCCTATGCCTACTCTGCTACTACATAACCTATTTAGTCTCAGACTGCTCAGATTCTTGAATGGTGCCAGACCATGACTTCTGTATTTAATGCCTCACTGAAAAATGGTAATTGGATCCTTATTCCTATTGCTCCTTAACGGTATGTTGTTGGTTGCAAATG
>JANAVB010031744.1:0-27053 GCA_029216955.1 Iris pallida | reverse complement strand
TCTTCAGGATTTTTAGAATAATCCTTTAGGTAAGGTTTCCCCGTTCGAGTAGCACTAACAAGTGCTTCTTCTTTGTCTTTTGGCTCTGTGTCAGAGGTAGACCCAAGAGAAGTCATATGACATGACTTGATCTTTCCAGCCTTCTTGGACTTTCGAGAAGAAATCTTTTGAGGAGAAGGAGATTCAAAGTCTGTTATTAGATCAGGATGAATCCACATGATTCTCCAGTCTCCAAAGTGATTGGTGCTAATCCTTCAGACTGTGGAGGAGGAATATTTACTATTTCAAGAGTTGCCTTGGAAATAGGAACGATTTCGCTTTCAAGAAATTGAGAAGGGAAGTCTCCGAATTGCATAGAGACGACGTGGAAGTGACAGTCTTCTCTTTTGGAGTAAGAGAGATAGCTCCAGACTTAATCATTTCTTGGATCTTTCCTTTCAGTACATAACATGTACGAATTGTGTGACCCAGCATTCTGTGGTATGGACAGTATTTAGGATGATCTGTCTTACCAGCTTCATCAGGTTTCTTGATCTCAGGTAATTGTATTTATTACCTTTCAGCAGACATTCAAAGATACCAAGGACATCATCGTCATCAAAAGAATATTCTTCTTTGGGGCGAGGTGTTCTTGATTGTGAGTTGTAGAGGCAGGAGTTTGAACATTTGATGCATTTGCTCTGAAGATTAACTTCAAGAGTTTCTTTTCCTTTGCGAGTATTATTTTTATTGTTAGCACCTTGTCCTGTTTCTTTAGGAGTCATCTGCACTCCTAAACCTTTGAAGGTTTCAGCACTGATTTCTGCAGCTTTGGCACTGACTATGAAGGAAGGCCAATCTTGAAATTGAGTGGACCCTGTCCACATACTGATGATTGGCAACAAGTTTGATTTGCACGTGTCAATGGTTACAGCATCAGGAGTTTCAAGAGGCATCTTCAGAGCTTCTCTTCGAAACCGTTCAATGTATTCCTCTGTAGATTCATTATTTTTCTGCTTGATTCTAATAAGAGCAGACATAGTCATGTCATTAAGCCCTTCATAGAACCTTTCAAGAAACATCTGTTTGAAACCAGCAAATGAGGTAATGCTCCCATCTGGGAGACTCCTATACCATTCATAAGCCGTTCCCTTGAGACATCCAATAAATACCCGAGTAAGGAGGGCATCACTTGGTTGCAGTTGATCAGTCATCACTTCAAAGTGATTAATAAACTGACTTGGAGAAGTGGTTCCATCATAGAATGAGATAGTAGGAGGCTTGTATTTAGGAGGATATGATACTTCTTCTATTCTATCGGATAAGGCTGCTTGATGCCTAACCTTTGTAAACCATCCTTCTGTTTGAATGCCTCGAATTGAGTTTTGAGATTCTTCAATTCTTCAGAGACAACTCTCGAAGATTGTGGAGTTATGGCTTGTAGAGAATAGTTGGGAGGAGGAACAGCATTGTAAGCACTACCCCCAGCTCCAGAGAGACCAGGATTTGGTTGAGCTGGTCCAGGAGTATTGGATTGTACTGCTGGAGGAACTTGTACTGGACTTAATCAGTATCAACTGGTATGGCATCTGGTACAGTCTGTCGATTTTGCAACTGAGCTGTCATGAGTTCATACATCGACTTCATTGTGTCAGTCATAGACTTCATTTGCTGTTCCAAAGAAGCAATTCTTTGATCTTGAGGAGTCAATGAAGAAGAAGGTTCATCAGTATTCCCATCAACCATGTAAGTCGTAACTGTATGAGGGATTATTGATAAACTAGTGGATGTGTATGCTCTGAATCATTGCTTCGTGCATCAAAGTCAACTATAGGAGAATTATCCCCAGTAGGAAGAGGTGGGAAGTTAGATTCTCCAAGGAATTCAGAATCAATTTCAGGGATCAAATTCTTTGACTAGAAGCCAGGACTCTTGCTCTGGTGTTTCTATATACTCCATCTGGACTATCAACTCTACCCCCGGTGTCCCGAGAAGTCATGTTGACAGAGGCAAAAAAGGCTCATCTTCATCAGGCATAGGTTCATACTGAATCCTATTGAAGACAGACTGTCGTTTAGTTTGACATCTGCATTGCATTGTGACTCTTGGCTGGAAGTCACATTCATGATCACCATGGTTTTGAACCGTTGATTGATCTGTACTGAATTATGACTCTTGGATAGAAGTCACATTCAGCATGTTCCTTTGACATAGAATTACTCCTTCTCTTCTGTTGAAGATATTCCCGTAAATCTGTTTGTGGAGTATACTTCCTGTTCTCGGGTCTTGATGGCTCTTGATTATACAAAGAGTGATTAATGTGAGCCACATAATTCTTGCATACTCTGCATCTGGATCTTTTATTTTCATATCCAATTGGTATGGTTTCTTAACACCAGAAGTGCTGAGTTTTGTTCTTAAATCAGTGGAAGGTAACACATTAATTTTGGAAACATGGAGTTTTCCTTCCATTGATCTGGATATTTGCAGAGAAGGAAGAGTTGAACCACTCCTTTGATTAGGAGTTGGTAACAGACCCTCTTTAATGGACAGATTCTGTGCCGAATTTGAAGAAGTCAAAGAAGAAGATATTAAGGAATATTTCTTCTTAGACTCAATCAGATTTTGAGACATAGAATGTCCAGAAGGAAGAGTAGTCAAAAGACCATCTCCTTTCCTTTGACTAACAAAAGTATCAGTCAAAGCTGTTCCTGAAGTAAAAACTACAGGAGCAGAAGAAACAACTAAAGAGTTATTCCTTTTCAAAGGGACTTTGTGTGGAAGACCACCCCCAGTTCTACTAGAACTCGGTAAAGAAGAAGAGATAACTAAGGAGTTATTCTTCTCTGATGAAATACACGCTGAAACAGATTTGGCTAAGGAACCAGTACTGTTAGCGTGACTTTTAATTTTAGAATTACACGCTGGAACAGATTTGGCTAAGGAGCCAGTACTGTCAGCGAGACTGTTGAATGTGGGATTGCACACTGGAATAGATTTGGCTAAGGAGCCAGTACTATCAGCGTGACTTTTAGAGTTGAATTTGCACTCTGGAACAGATTTGGCTAAGGAGCCAGTACCGTCATCGTGACTTTTGAATGTGGGATTGCACACTGGAATAGATTTGACTAAGGAACCAGTAATATCAGCATGACTTTTAGAGTTGAATTTGCACGCTGGAACAGATTTGGCTAAGGAGCCAGTACTGTCATCGTGACTTTTAGGGTTGAATTTGCACGCTGGAACAGATTTAGCTAAGAAGCCAGTACTGTCAGCATGACTTTTAGGGTTGAATTTGCACGCTGGAACAGATTTGGCTAAGGAGCCAGTACTGTCAACGTGACTTTTAGAGTTGAATTTACACGCTGGAACAGATTTGGCTAAGGAGCCAGTACTGTCAACGTGACTTTTGATTACTGTCATCTTCGAGCGCACAAGAGTGTGCGTGCTTGCAGTGGAGTTCTTGCCAGAGGTAGGAGTAGACACTGTGGCAGAGACTTCACCATTGACTGCCAACTGATTCTTAGGGACATAGACAGAGTGTCCCTTCGACTTGGCAGTGATGATGGAGGCTGGAGTGGGCTTGCCACCCTTAGCCCGCTGCATTTCTTCATAGGCGAGTTGATCGAATTTGATCGTCATCACCTTCTTCGTCGAGCCGATTGACGAAGTGTCGCATTGAGTTGCTGCCATCTCAGAAGAGGAGATGGTTTTCCCAGCAGAGTCGCCAATTTGTTTTCCATAAAGAAATTCTCTTTACTTGTTGTGTTTCTGGAAAAATTACAACTGTAGAAATCCGATCTAGAAGACGATCGCTTTATCCCTTGGACTATGCGAAGAAGAAAAGCTCTCAAAATTTTGACAGTAGATATCAATGTATCTGTACAATGAATGAGAAAAAGAACTCTATTTATAGAGTCAAAAATAATAACTGAAAAGATAACTGTCTTCACAACCTGTGCTTAGTTGAAAATCACGCAGGATTTAACATACGCAAGGTTGTGAGCAGTTACTGGACGTGGCCTGTAACTGTTGGACACATGGCAATCATGCATGAGTCGTGTGCAAGTTACAGGACACGCAGGCGAGAGATCAGTGGCATGGCTGCCACGTACTCCAATTTGATGAAATCCACGCAGACTTGTTGAAGACGAAATACACGCGAACTCGGTGTAGAAAGCTTCAAAATCCACGCAAACTTGGGGCAGGAAGCTTCAGGATCCACGCAGACTTCGAGGCAAAGAACTTCAAAATCCACGCAAACTTGAGGAAAAAAACTTCAGAATCCACGCAAACTTGAGATGAAGATCACAAATACACGCAGACTTGAGATAGAACTGCCAGCTGTCTTGATTCGGCGTGTCTCGACTGACACAAAATCTCTGACAGTGATTGCTTTGTCAGTCGCATTAAATGACAAGAAACCCTTTTGGTACGCCAACTCGACGAAGGCCGAGTCTTGCTGAAGAAGATTTCAAAAATCACGCAATAGACGGCGATGATCTCTCGAAGTCTGTGCATACGTGGCATACGAAGAGACATTCTTCGACTGTTGTGCTGTCAGTCATAATTACTCTCTGACAAATGATGAGCTGTCTCCCCAGCGTGATTTGTAAATATTGTCTGGATCAACTGAGCGTGACTTTTGACTCTGTCTTGATCAACTCAGCGTGACTGTCATTTTTAAAGGCCTACAATATTCTCCTGTAGAAAAGGAATGTCTAGCTTTGGTTTTTGCCGTCCAAAATACAAGGCACTATGTCACTGGACAGACTATCCATGTCATCTCCAGAATAAATCCCATTCGGGTATTGATGAGGAAACCGAGCATTCTTAATTCCAGGTTAGCTACCTGGGCAATGTTGCTCACTCCTTATGACATGGTCTATGTGCCTCAAAAATCAATAAAGGGCCAAGCATTAGCTGATTTCTTAGCTGCTCACCATGTACCTGAAACTTCGAAGTTATATGAAGACATTCCAGACGAAGTAGTGGATTGAAACATGGCTTTGAAAAATAGCATATGGCAATTATATTTTGATGGAGCATCACGAGTGGGACCTAAAGGCAATATTGTCTCTGGGGTAGGAATTGTCTTGGTTTCTCCTGACAAAATGGTTATATACCGTGCCTATTCTCTTAATGAGCCGTGCTCTAACAATGTAGCTGAATATAATGCTCTATTGATTGGTCTCCAAGTAGAAAAACAATTGGATATCGGATTCCTAGAAGCTTATAGAGATTCACAATTGATCGTCAATCAAGTTAGAGGAACGTATGAAGTCAGAAATCCTGATCTCATCCCTTATCATCAGATGGTAGTCGAGTTGGTCCTTTCATTCAAAGGATTCTTCATTGAATTTGTACCACATTCTCAGAATGTAGAAGCTGACGCTCTTGCCAGCTTAGCTGCAAATTGGCTGTCCCGATCCGAAGGCAAAATACAATTACCTTGTTAGATCGAGATTTGTTCTGTGTGAAGAATAATCTGCATATCGAATAAAGTTATGTTACAGAGGCAAGTTCCAGCAGAAAGATTGGAGAACACCATTTATTGATTATGCAGTTCATAGAATTTTGCCTGAAGACCCTAAAGAAGGTGCATCAATTAAAAGACGATCATTTCGATTCTATTACGATCCGTCTTTACATATGCTATATCGGCGTTCATATGACGGACTATTGCTGTGTTGTCTTTCAGAAAGCGAAGCCAAATAAACTCTGCGTGAGGCTCATGATGGTGTTTGTGGTGCCCATCAACCGGGTCCAAAGTTGCAAGATCGTATTCGAAGAATGGGGTATTATTGGCCCTCTATGATAGCAGATGCTGTAGACTATGCCAGAAGATGTAAAGCATGCCAAATTCATGCAGACTTTATTCATCAACCTTCTGAATTTCTATATCCTACAGTAGCCTCTTGACCTTTCGAAGCTTGGGGTATGGACATTATTGGTCCTATTAACCCCCCTTCTGTCAAAGGACATCGGTTTATACTAGCTATAACCGATTACTTTTCAAAGTGGGCAGAAGCAGTTCCACTTATTGAAGTAAAGACATCTAATGTAGTCAGCTTCATTAAACATTATGTCATTTATCGTTTCAGGATTCCTCGACGAATAATTTATGACAATGGACCACAATTTGCCAGCCAGGCATTTTATCGATTCTGTGACAAGAACCAAATTCAAAATCTGGCTTCTACGGCTTATAATCCGGCTGCTAATGGTTTAGCTGAAGCCTTCAACAAAACGATCATCAAACTTCTCAAAAAGTTTGTCTCTTCTAATAAAAGAGATTGGAATGAGAAGCTTGGAGAATGTTTATGGGCATACCGAACAACAGTCCGGACTCCTACTGGTTTCACACCATTTTCACTGGTTTATGGTTGCGAAGTTGTCCTCCCATTGGAAATTCAGATCCCTTCTCTCCGAATCGCTATTGCTAATGAGCTAACTACAGAGAATAATGACCGCTTACGCCTCCAAGAACTTGAAGGATTGGACGAGAAGCGTCTTCAAGCACAACAGCATATTGAGCTATATCAAGCCCGTATATCTCGAACTTTCAATCGTAAAGTCAAAGAGAGGGTATTCAAAATTGGCGAACTTGTATTGGCTGTCCGAAGGCCAATGGTGATGACTCACAAGAGCAAAGGGAAGTTCCAAGCAAAATGGGAAGGCCCGTATGTGATTGAGTCCGTGTTCTCTAATGGTGCTTACCGACTGTCAAAACCCAATGGAGATCTACTCATGCTGCCGATCAATGGCAAATTTCTTAAGAAATACTATGTATAAAAAAAAAAAGAAAGAAAGAGACAGGACAAAAATAGAACTTCTTTTATTATTTTTGTTCAAAATAAAAGATTAAGGACGAGGGCCACTCCCTTTCTTATTGAATACATAGTCAGCCAATGCAGAGAAGGCATCGTTTCCTGAACCCATGAAAAATTGGCAGACAGCCATCCTCAATGCTTCTTCTTCAGGAGTTTTCCCGGACTCTACTAGGAAAGCAAGAATGTCCTGGGGCGACTTGGGCGTAGAAGAACTGTTGCCTACTTCAGTCGGGCTCGTCACTATTGGCTCAGCAGGGCATGTCTCAGTAATGTCCTCAATGTCCCTAGAGACTTCATTCTTTTGCTGTGCATCCTCAGAAGACATTCTTAATTGAGGAGCAGAAATAGGAATGGAAAGGTTACAGAGAGTTCTCGTCTATTTATAGAAGAGGATTATTAATGAACCGGTCTCTGAAATTGAAAACAACTTCTCATTTCCGAAAAGACCCATTCGTTCATATTACTAGGTTCATCCATTTAATCATGGAACTTGAATCATCCTTTCTGCTCCCAAGAAACACGCTGATTCATCCACCGCCTCAACATTTACGCTCACAACATCTGTCTCCTTAGCCCCCAGCCACCAAGATTTGGTTAAGCTGATTTCTTGTCTCTGGGAAAGAGATTTTATATATCTTCTATTTTATCGATCGATTAGAAGTTGGAATTTGCTATTTATCATGTTTCTATGACCTCTGAATAAATATTAAACCTACTTCCTTTTTCCTATCTATCACTTCTATTTTGGACCTCTGCATAGATATTAATCTAATTTTCTTTTGAGTTCATATATGCTATTATGTCCATATTACCTCTGATAGTATCATATACTCTAAAACAGAAAATAAGATTTTATTTATCTGTCATGCCCATATTACATCCAGATAGATACAAATCATTGATCATAGAAGAATCATCATTTCCCATACCATCACAAAAGTCTATTACATTTCTTAGACTTTTCTTTACAATGGAAATCTATTATATCTTGGATTTTCATTCTATACACCAAACAATAAACCTAACAGAGATCTATCTCCTCTTTGATCTTCTTTGGCGGGTTCGTTGTTGGTTGCAGTTCCTGACTGTCTGAGTCCCAGTCACGACCAGATCAGCAGGAAACAAACTCTGGTCTTATCTCTCAGACGAGAGGAGAACCCCAGAGTAGGGCAGCCCGAAGGCGTGTTGTTGCCAATACAAATGGTGGATTAGGGGCAGCACCTCAAAAAAGATAGGAACGTATCCAGCATTGGGATACGATTCCTAGTTCTGCCGTGAAAGGAACTCTACTACCCCGATCCCTCGGGGTAGAGTTGACTCCACCGTCCAACTCTCCGTGTATATAGGCCCTTCCTACCAACGGAGGAAGACCCTTCTATCTTACGAAGAGTTCTGAGTTGTTTGATTTGCGCGTCAAAAGCGCATGAGCTCCCTGATGTTGATGTCAGAAGAACGCTCTCCACAGCGTCGAAGTCACCAATGCCAGTTCTGAAAAAGCTCTTCAGCCAGGCTTCTGCAGAAAACAAAGAAGAAGAAGTGTCATCAAATGTGTATTGAACGCTAACTAAAGACAGATGACAAGGCTTTTACGCCAGTGTTTCAGCAAGGCTTCATAAAGGCTTTCACGCCATTTGCTTCAGCAAGGCTTTTACGCTGGCGCTTCGCTAGTGATATAACAATGCTTTTACGCCGGCACTTCATAAAGGCTTTTACGCCAGTGATATGACAAGGCTTTTTACGCCAGTGCTTCAGCACGGCTTTTATGCCAGTGCTTCAAACAAGGCTTTTTACGCCAGTACTTCAGCAAGGCCTTACGCTCGTGAAATAGCCGTTTTCAAAAAACAAAAGTTCGAAGACAGATATTTACTCACGGTCGAACTTGCCATTTGAGTCGAAAGGTTTGGCTCTAATGATGGTTGAATCTATGCCTAATGATCGGCCATGCAAAGGAACAACGTTGAAAAGCTCCGCCATCTCTTATTTGAAGAACAACATCGCAGAAAGCTATCTTCAGGAAGATGAGTACGAGAATACATAAAGCATTCTCGACTATTTATAAAGACTGAAGAAGTTATTAAGATGAGTCTATTTCGGGAAAAGATCTTATTTAAAGGATCTTGTAACCATAAGATAGACACCACGTGTTGGTTTGTTTCTTGGGAATCAACAATCACAGAAGCAGTCAACAGAAGTGCATAAACAAATGCGCGTTCATAGATGGGTTTAAAAACATCAATATTTTATTTATAAAGGATGGAAGCGGATCCCTACATATAAAAGTCGCAGCACACAAAATATTATTATTCTTTGGGTTGACAAAGGGATGCACCCAACTCACGCATACTGCGAATCCCAGAGCGACGCATCAGACAAAGGAATGCTTCTGCGTCACCCGGTCCCTCGTATGCAGTTGAAGGACCACCGTCAATACGACTGAAGACCGCTGGGGTCAGCCCGAAGCACTTTAGAAGATTTTGCGCTCGCTCGTTCTCTATCTCGAGGTTAAGCCTGGCGACCGAGGCACCCTCCACAATTGGCTCTTTCTTTGGCGCCATATCAACTATGAGGATGAATATTAAGAGTAAAGAGTTTGTCCTTATTTATACAAACTAAAATGACTCTTCACATTCCTCATTGGAAACCGCTCACTCGGGAAGATGAAGATACATTGGAAAGTTACGAAGAAGAAAATTTATTGTGACGGCTAAGTGTTGACCAACATTATTTTTTCTCTCTTGAACTTTACGCTGACTGTTGGATATCCCCGCCCTTACGCGGATGACTGTTGCGTATCCCGAATTTTGCGCTCAGCAAATGTCAACTTTTACGCTTCTGTTCAAAGTGTTTCAAATTTTGGAGACATTTGAAAACTTTGAAGGGGGTCTTGTAGGAGCGTAAAAAGTGCTTCAAAGAAAGAGTCATCTCGTTCATAAGTGGTCAGCTTTACGCCTAATAGAACGGGTAATCTCTTTACGCCCAAGACAAGACTATTCGCTTTACGCCTAAGCAGACTGATTGTTTTACGCTGGGGTCTACACTGGTGATTCTTACGCCAAGGACTGAGCAGCCTCTTTCACGCTGGACAAAAGCTATCAAATCTCGTATTTAATGCAGACTTTGACATGAAGATATCAATGATGGCATTTACCACAGGACTCAATGGAATTTGTCTTATACAAAGACCATTGTTGTCGTTTATAGAGATCGAGCTACTTTACGCTCACTGAATGGTTTCTTTTACGCACGGGGTTTTACATAAGTCCTTACACTCATAAGAAATAATGTGTGCGTAAAGTCTATTTGAGCCATTTTACGCTCATGGTTATTCGATAACCACTTTACGCTGGAAACCTATGACAGAGCTAGTTTACGCTCATCTTTTTACGCCCGATTCGTTCTGGCCAGTTTGGAACGTGGTGTGCCTACGTGGTCTTCATGCCACCTATTTCGAAGAACGTGTGTACATGTATCCTATTCTTACTGAAATGATGGGACACGTGTCAGCATATACAGAGGATGATTCTGATCGTGGAGGGCAGTTGTTAGCGTAAAGACAGATGTTGATGTTTTTTTACGCAGAAAAGCCCCAGTCTATAAATAGACTCATTTTTCTCACAGAGAGAAGAGGGAGGACAGAGAGAGGGAGAGACAGGAGAGAATACAGAGATCAGAGCTTCGAGATTTTGATTCTCTAGAGCATCTTTCTTTAAACTTTTCTTCCAGAACAAAGTGAAGCAAAGCAGGAAAGCATTCGGCCTCGCCATCAGTGCCCAAGTGCGTCGATACCTTTCTGGTGCATTAGTTCTTCCAAGTTGTTCTACTTCAAGCAGTGATCTTCATCATCATCATATGGTCCAAGGAACAAAGTGATCGTTTACGAATCAGACTTCCATAGCAATACTTTCCCAGAATCAAATTTGTACTTCTCGTACTTTTCTTCTTGTTTTTGTTTTCAAAAGCCAATCCCTCCAAGGCATTTTGTTAATCGAAACAACAGCGAAAGTTCTAAACAGACAGTGTCCTCCACTGTACCTAGAGAAGTGACAGCTTATGTTGTCACTGAAGACCCAGATGCTTCTAGTTCGGCTAGTCAAGAACAACGAATAGCTGCACTAGAAGACAAGCTGAAGACCATGGCTGAAATGGTTGCAAGTATGTATTCTATCATCGTAGCCCAACATACAGTACCACCGACTGTACCTGCTATAAATCCTGAGATCATAGCATCGTCGGTGCCTGTCAATGCAGGGCTGGGGGTAGTATCTCCTCAAATACCTTCTGTACCAATTCAACCTACACCCAGTCAGTCAGGTGCTGGGGGTAGTGCTTACCACGCTGTTCCTCCCCCTAACACTCTGATTCAGCCTGCTCCTTCTATATCATTGGAGGATGCTAATAAAGTTGTCAAACTCCTGCGTACTCAATTCGAGGCCTTCAAAGAGAAGGACAACTTACAGAGGTTGGGGATCAAACATCCCTACCCAGTTGAATGGAAGGAAGTCCCATTTCCTCCAAAGTACAAAATCCCTACAATTTTGCTGTTTGATGGCAGCACTTCTCCTAGTCAGTTCATTAACCACTTTGAGGTAATGACTGTCAAACTTCAGCCAAATGGTGCTCTTCTTACCAGGGTATTCGTCGGCTGTTTAGCTGGTGTGGCATACGATTGGTACAGAAGCTTGCCTGATGGTTGTATTACCTCATTCTCGGGTTTCAAACAGATCTTCTTGGAACGATTCTATGAAGGGATCAACGATATGACCATGTCAGCCCTTAATAAAATCAACAAAGACATAATGAGATCGCTGAGAGTTTCATTGAAAGGTTCCACCGAGAAGCTTTAAAGATGCCTCCTGCGACTCCGGCCGCTGTAACTATAGACACCTGCAAGACAAATCTTTTGCCTATTATCAGTATGTGGACGGGGTCAACTCAGTTCCAAGACTGGCCATCCTTCATTGTCAATGCTAAAGCAGCTAAAGTTAGCGCTGACAAGTTTAACCAGTTGGGGGTACACATGTCTAACCCCGACCGGGATGAACATCAGACATCGGGTGGTGGTAATCGCCAGAACAACCGCAAGGGAAAAGAGACTTTGAATATCAACTTGAAGAACAAAGAATCTCTGGCGGTCAACGTAGCTCCACCTACGTCTACTTCTACTCCTTCTGCACCTCCACCAAGGGAACCTCGTCCGAAAGTACACTACTCCTTTGACGAGAACGACACCTTGAGCATCTTTGATTGCTTGATCAAAAGCAATAAGCTCCAACTCCCAGACCCGAAGAAGCCTGATAAAGTCGGTAAGACTGATCATCCCAAATATTGTGTTTACCACAGGCTCATTGGGCATCCCACTCGAGCATGTTATGTGCTCAAAGGCAAGATCCAAGAGCTAGTCAATGCTGGTGTTGTCACTCTGTAGCAAGACGAGAAGACTGTTACCGCGAACATGGTCTCAGTACAGTTCGGTGACTTTCCTCCACAGATGGTACAGCATGGTGTCATTCCTATCCCCAAGGCCACTCTTGAGATCGAGAATCTCCCTCCTCCACGAAGTGAAGGTCTCGTCCCCTTATCTCTTAACAATGGTGAGATTATGTGGATTCACCCTGATCTTGCTTCAGAGTTTGAAGTTCCCTCTTCCTCCAAGAAGAAAGAACGCTCCAAGGGCAAGACAAAAACTTACAATATGGTGTCTTTTGACCCCATAGTTGAAGAGAAAATCTTGCTGGGCACCAGATCAGGGAAAGCCTATCTAAGGGAGTATCCCGAAGCTCAGGAGAATCTTGCTTCTTCTTCTGAGTCCGCTCCAGTGCAACCTGTTTCCACTGAAGACATCCCTTCTGCATCCTCACCGGTTGTAGTACCCATTCCCCCCAAACCGATGACAGCCGATAAAGGCAAACAACAAGTCCGTTTCGACAAGCCTTTGAATAAGTCATCTCCTTCTGGACTTGAAAAGCCTTACAACTTTGATATCTTGGCTCAACTAGCCAATACACCGGCCAGGTTGTCAATCTTCGAGCTCTTGCGCTTCTCTAAAGAGACTCGAGAAACTCTGAGTGAAGCTCTAATGCAGGCAGAAACCTGTCTAACCCTTCTAAAAAAGCCGAAGGCAGAGCCTATCTCTTGTCTCCATTGTCATAGTGTGTTGGAGTTAATTCCAAATATTACCTTCACACAGGATGATATGCTGATGGAAGACAATAGGCATGACCGTCCTCTATACTATACAGGATATGTCGACTCGATGAAAGTTGATCGTATTCTGATAGATCCAGGGTCAGCACTCAGCATCATGCCAAAGACAATGCTAGATGCACTGAAGATCCCAGTACATAGTCTTTCTGGCACAATCACCACCATCTTGGGGTTCAATCAGGGAAGAAGTGAACCTCTAGGCAAGATTCGTCTAAAACTCCAAATAGGCAATCTCTGCACAAAGGTGACCTTCTACATCATTGACAACCATGGTTGTTCTTACAATGCTCTGTTGGGGAGACCATTCCTACATGAACACAACATTGTCCCTTCCACTCTCCATCAATGTTTCAAATATGTTGATGACAAGGGAGAAGTTCAAAAGGAGGTTGCAGATCTCTATCCTTTCAAAGGTGTCGAGGCATACTGTAACGACGCTCACATGTATAAAGATGAGTTCATGAAGGTAGTCCTGTCTCTAGACACTGAAGAAGAACAGGAAGCAGTGCCCAATGCCACCCTCATCATACCTGTCAAAGGGCGTGTTTCTCATCCTCAGTCCTCCAAACCATTGGCTATTCACTTGCCAGTCCAGAAGCAACCAATCGATGGTGGTCAAGTTTAAAGGGAGCTCACCTCTTCTGAGCCACTTGTTATTGACTTACGTCGTAACAAGGATAAAAGGCAGCTCACCTCTTCTGAGCCACTTGTTATTGATTTATCTCGTAACAAGGATAAAAGGGAGCTTACCTCCTCTGAGCCGCTTGTTATCGACCTTCGTCATAACAAGTCCAATCCTCCTCCACGTTCTTCTTCTCCCCCTCTTGTAATCAATCTGACCAAGTCTGCTAAGGCTACAGGTCCTGTTGTAAATACAGATGTACAAATCAATGAAAAAACATCTCCTTTTTAGTATACGGATGTCATTTATCATGCTAAGTGCTATTTAGATATGTTAGATAGCTTTCAGTCATTTACAATGGGAGTTGTACAGTCTCTTCAAACAGAAGTCTCACTCGAACACCCAGATGATTCATACTTTGTTGTCCCTTCTCGAAAGAGAGGCGAGAGTCCAATACTTTTTAGTAAAGGACCAAAACAAAAATTCAGTTATATGGATAATAGAAAAAGTACCGATACAGGATATCTCCAACTTCGTCGTTACAGTCAACAATCAAAAGATATCATCCGAAAGATGGGTTATGACTTCAAGAATGGCCTCAACTACGGTAAGGGTAGACAAACTCCTATCCATACGGCTGTTCCGAAAGGAAAGTCAGAGATGTACTACAGCAGGACCAAAAGAGGTCTCGGATATACTTCACCTCCGGTATTATCCCCAGCAGTCTCCGAATCCGATAGTGAGGAGCGCTCTAACTCTTCTGATTCCAGATCATGGGATTCTGACACCAGCATTGGTCAGGTTCATCGGCTAGTCGTATCTTCCAACATGGTCTCCGCCGAACTTCCAGAAGGCTATGACGAGGATATTGAAGAAAATCCCGAAACAGATCCTTGGGCTCAACGAATGGATACCCAATGGGAACTCCGATTCGAACAACGAGAACCTCCTACCGAAGATCATTTGGTTCAAATTGACGTAGGAGAAAGCGGGTCCCCTCGTCCAATATTTATCAGCAAGAACCTTCCAGAGGCAGATAAATAAGAATTAATTCTTCTTATTCAAGAATACATTGATGTCTTTGCCTGGAGCTATGAAGACATGCCAGGTTTAGATCCCAAAGTTGCTACTCACAAATTGAATATCTTGCCTAATGCAAAACCAGTCAAACAGCAACAACGACGCTTCAAGCCAGAAATGATGGACGTAATCGACGATGAAATCAAGAAGCTCATAGCTTGTGGCTTTATTCGAGAAGATCAACATCCTGATTGGGTAGCCAACGTTGTTCCAGTCCTGAAGAAAACTGGCAAAGTTCGAGTTTGTATCGACTTTCGGGATCTTAATGAAGCCTGTCCAAAAGATGAATTTCCTCTCCCTATCACGGACGTCATGATTGACAACACTTATGGGTTCGAGCAAATATTTTTCATGGATGGATTTTCCGGATACAATCAGATTCGGATGAATCCTGAAGATGAAAAACACACTTCTTTCCGCACTCCTCGCGGAGTCTACTGCTATACCGTGATGCCATTTGGTCTCAAGAACGCCGATGCAACTTACCAATGAGCTATGAGTACCATCTTTCGAGATCATCTGCACAAGACTATCGAGTGCTACGTCGACGATATTGCTATCAAAAGTCGTCTGAAGGAAGATCACATCCAAGACTTGAGAACAATCTTCAATCTCATGCGCCAACATCAACTCAAAATGAATCCTACCATGTCATTCTTGGATGTCTCTAGTGGTAAATTTCTCGGCTTCGTCATTACCTCTAAGGGTGTACACGTGGATCCCGAGAAGATCAAAGCCATTCAAGAGATGCGTCCTCCACGCAACCTAAAAGAGCTACGATGATTCCAGGGTCGACTTGCGTACATCAGGAGATTCATTTCAAATCTGTCTGGACGCTGCAGACCATTCACTCAGCTAATAAAGAGGGGTGTATCTTTTATTTGGACCGAAGAATGTCAACGAGCATTTGATGACATAAAACAATATCTCATGAACCCACCAGTCTTGGTGCCACCAATCTCCGGCATACCATTCTTAATGTATGTCCGTACTATGGATCATTCATTGGGTGCTTTACTTGCCCAAAAGAACAAAGAAGGCCATGAACAAGCCATCTACTATCTCAGTCGTACTATGATTGGTGCCGAACACCGTTATAGTTCGGTCGAAAAAGAATGCCTAGCTCTTATGTTTGTTGTTCAAAAGACTCGGCATTACATTATTGGCCAAACTATTCATGTCATATCCCGAGTTAATCCTCTTCGGGTACTGATGAAGAAGCCTAGCACACTCAATTCTCGGCTGGCTACATGGGCCATTCTGCTAGCCCAATATGACATGGTATATGTTCCACAAAAGTCTGTTAAAGGTCAAGCACTGGCTGACTTTTTAGCGGCTCATCCTGCACCAGAGACATCCAAACTTTATGATGAAATTCCAGACGAGACATTGGATTCAAATATGATCTCCGAAGAATTTCCTACTTGGCGTTTATTCTTTGACGGTGCATCCAGGATTGGACCCAATGGTGCCATTGTCGCAGGAGTTAGAGTTGTCCTTGTTTCTCCAGACGGGTCAACTATACAAAGAGCCTACTCCTTAGATGAACCTTGCTCCAACAACGTAGCAGAATACAATGCTCTACTCATTGGCCTTCAGTTAGCTAAACAACTGGATGTCAAATATCTTGAAGTTTATGGTGACTCCAAGCTAGTTGTTAACCAGGTTAGAGGAACCTATGAAGTTCGCCATCAAGATCTAGTGCATTACTATGAAGCAGCAATCAGCATGGCTACATCATTCAAAGTCTTCTTTATCGAATATGTTCGTCGAGCTTGCAATACTGAAGCAGATGCTTTGGCTAATCTTGCAGCAGTCCTAGCCATCCCTATCAAAAGACAGCAGGTGGTGGTTATCTCTAACCGAAAATTGTTCTGCATCGAAAATAATCGTAATATTGAGTTCAGTAATCTTACTGAAGCCAATGTTATCGATGAAGATTGGAGAGCTCCTTTCATCGACTTTGTAGTTCACGATATACTCCCTGAAGATCCTAAGGCTATGAATATTCGTCGACGGTCTCTGCGCTTCTATTATAATCAGACCACCAAAACTCTCTATCGGCGGACTTACGACGGTCTATTCTTGCGCTGTCTTGCTGGTGATGAAGCAAAACAAGTGTTACGTGAAGCTCACGATGGTGTTTGTGGAGCACATCAACCCGGTCCTAAGCTACAGGATCGTATCCGACGCATGGGTTACTACTGGCCCTCTATGATATCGGATGCTATTGAATATGCAAGGAAATATCGATCTTGTCAAATCCACGCAGATTTCATTTATCAACCGTCAGAATTCCTTCATCCGACTGCTGCTTCCTGGCCTTTTGAAGCTTGGGACATGGATATCATAGGTCCTATCAATCCTCCTTCTTTTAGAGGACATCGGTTCATACTAGCAATAACCGACTACTTCTCCAAATGGGCTGAAGCTATACCTTTGGCTGAAGTCAAAACCAGCAGCGTCATCAACTTCGTCAAACACCATGTCATCTATAGATTTGGTGAACCTCGAAGGATCATTCATGACAATGGACCACAGTTTATCAGTCAAAAGTTCACCAGATTCTGCAATGATCACCGGATTGACAATGTCGCTTCGACAGCTTACAACCCTGCCGCTAATGGTTTAGCCGAAGCTTTCAACAAGACTATCATCAAGCTCCTCAAGAAGTTTGTGTCTACTAACAAACAAAACTAGAGTGAAAAGCTTGGAGAATGTTTATGGGCCTATCGCACTATGGTCCGCAACCCTACAGGCTGTACGCCCTTCTCTTTGGTGTACGACTGTGAAGCAGTTCTACCCCTGGAACTTCAAATTTCATCCTTAAGGATTGCCATCGCCAACGAGCTCACTACAGAGAACAACGACCTTCTTCGACTCCAAGAATTAGAAGCGCTCGACGAGAAGCGGCTATTGGCTCAACAGCATATTGAGTTATATCAAGCCCGCATCTCAAAGACTTTCAATCGCAAAGTTAAAGTCAGAGCCTTTCAGAAAGGAGAGCTCGTTCTAACCGTCAGACGTCCTATGACTATGACTCATATGAGCAAAGGCAAGTTCGATACGAAATGGGAAGGGCCTTACATTGTGAGCAAAGTCTTTTCGAATGGAGCCTATCAACTCTTAGAGCTAGACGGTCGAATTGCTATGATGCCCATCAATGGCAAATTTCTTAAGAAACACTATGTATGAATGTAACAAGAATTTTATGTAAATATGATCAGACAGTTCAAAAATAAAGTTTGATTTTTATTTCATCATAAACGTTGTTACATAATATCAAGGACGGGAATCACTATCGTCCTTCTTGAAGACAGGACGAGGACCACTACCGTCCTTCTCAAAAACATAATCGGCAAAAGAGCCGAGAACATCCTTGCTCGAACCCACCAGGAACTTGCAAGCAGCCATCCTCATGGCCTCTTCTTCTTCAGTTTTCCCTGGTTCAAGAAGGAAGTCCAAGATGTCCCTTGGTGGCTTAGGTGCAGACGAACCTTCGTCCGCCTCTGTCTGCTTTGGCTGGGCCGGCTCGACTGGACGTTCTTCAATAATCGCTTCAACCTTCGGGGCGATCTCAGCCTTCTTGGATGCATCTCCAGACGACATCTTTGTGTTGAAAAGTGAAGGTGATCGTTCCATCTAAATTTCTGTTCTATTTATAGACAGAGATTTGTGAAACAACGAAGCGACACATTCATCTGACGGTTCGCCCGTTCATTACATTCATCCGACGGTTCACCTGTTTATTACATCCATCCGACGGTTCGCTCGTTCAATACATTCATCCGACGGTTCACCCGTTTATTACATTCATCCGACGGTTTGCCCGTTCATTACATTCATCTGACGGTTCGCCCGTTCATTACATTCATCCGACGGTTCATTCGTTCATTTTATTCAATTTGACCGATGGTTCACCCGTTCATTTCATCCATCTGACGGTTCACCCATTCATTCCATTCATCTGCGGTTCACCCGTTCATTCAATTCATTTGACGGTTTACCCGTTCATTTCATCCTGACGATTCATTTCGTTCACACATTTCGACGATTTATTTTGTTCACACATTTTGACGATTCATCCGTTCATTCAACTTGTCATATATTTGTTATCTTTGATTAAGTTGTCTACTGAAATAATGATATTCAACAAATTATGTTCTGCCATGTCCACATTACCTCTGAGCATATATAATAAATATAATTATTTTCTAAATCAAGAAATATATCATGTCTTGCACCTCTGAATATATTTTCTGTTGCTATTATTTATATCTGAATAAGATATGCAATAAATAATAGAGCCACAAAGAAATGTCTTTTTATTAATCAAAATTAAAAGACAGTACAAAAAGATATGTTACAAAATAGAAGATACAAAAAGTCTTCTCATTCTGCTGGTGGAGTCATCAAGTTCGTCATCTGCTGTTTTAAAGTTTGCAGTCGCTCCTCACGAGAATCCATCACTCGCCGCCTAGCTTCCTCCATTCCAGACTTATCATCGAAAGTCGGCAAGGTTACTAGTCTGTGGAAGATTTCAGCTTGATGAGTTGTGACATATTCATTTCTTTCCTGGGTCAGGGCGTCCAGTTGCTGAATTATAGCTTGATGTTGTGTGGCCTCATCTTCCAGAGCAAGCTGAACAAGTCTCAACTCTTCTTGAAGACGGACAGATTCTGCTTTTAGTTCAGCAACTTTCTTCTCCTTCTCCTCGGCAGCAGATGCTATTATCTCTATTTGAGAGTTGTACTCTGAAGACTTGGCAGTGAAGTATCCAAGATAATCTGTAAGTCAACTTTAGCAACTGCAGCTTCTTGAGACATCCTCTCAAACTCGGCCTGTACCAAGGGCTCCACTTCTCCCGATTCAGATCTTTGTAGATCTTAACCGATTCCTCTAGCTCATCCAGAATGTGTTCAAGGTAAGCAGCTTACGCTTCATCACCTTGACTCCGGATGGCAGCTATTAGATAAGAGGTTGGACCCCTAACAATTTTGAAACCAACCTCTTCTTTATCCATTACCCTCTCTACTAAGGGTCCTAGTGAATTGAAAAAAAGGTTGGTGAAGGAACCGATTATGAATCTATTAGTGGCAATGGCACCAAGAGTAGCAGCTACTCCCATAGATGTCGAAGCAGCAGGTGCCTGTATAGATGGACGTTCATCTTCTTGCACATGAATGGAGGTCTCTTTAGACAAAGGAGCCATGGTAGAGCTAGTCGCCCCTTCCAGATGTTCCTCTGGGAAATCAAACAAACATCATTAGTTGGCTGTTATTAACAACTATCGAAAAGGATCAAAAGTAAGGGCAATCTTACCATGGCTAGGACCAGTGACAATTCTGTCATCTGCTGACACAGGTTGCAACCTCGCAGAAGTAGCTTCAGACATTACTGCCTGGCTACTACCCGCTTCGGAGCCAACCGAAAAATGTCGACTATTGCTGGCTATCGTCGTTATTGGCACTATGTCAGTGCATATAGGAGGAATTGGAGAAGATTCAACTTCTGCATCGACAAAAGATGTAGATGTCAGCCATTTAATCTACGAAAAGAAGATTGATAATATCATTCAATACCTTTTGGATCAGCAGTAGTAATTTCCTCAGGTGCTACTTCTTCACCGACATTCTTTTCTGGAGATACATGCACATCAACATCCTCTTCTGGATTCAATGTGTCATCAACAGCTTCTGGGGATACATGGACATCAGCGTCCTCCTCTGGATTCATAGTATCATCAACAGCCTTTGCTGATGAAACTTCATCACTGGTGCTCTTCTCTCATGCTCCACTATCAGTTGCGGCGATCAGATCTATATCATCCTGGAGGCCGAAGTCGCAATCATTCAGAGCATCGATCATTAATCGATCTTCTTCATCACGAAGTGTTCTCGGTGTAGCTGGAAGCTGGGTAGTTTCCACTGCAAGTGAAGGAGATCGTAGCACTTCATCCTCTTTCTCCATGACTTCCTCCATGGTCTCTACAACATCATCCCTCCTCTCTGGACTGAAAGTTTCAGGTTCAGGGGCAGGAGTAGGAGATGACATTGTGACTCCGGCGATAGCACTAGCCACGACTGATGACAGGATTTGTCTCGGAGGAGTGACTACCTTCTTTCTTCTGAAAACCATTTTTTTTCTATGTACAGGTCTCTCCGGACTCTCTATATCTATGACATTTTCTTGTCTTTGAATAGAAGTTGGGGTGGTCGCTTCTTCTCTCTGAGTCAACTCAGCCAGCTGCCGAGATTGCGACCGAGTGGTGACCTTTTATGAAGGTTCCAAGACAAGCTTCTTCTTAGCAACTAGAGAAGAAGGTTCATCTATCCTCCTCTTCCTCTCCTTGGCTGGGGATTTGATAACCTTCAAAGAGATGCGCAATGGCTCGTTGACTTCTTCAGGAAAGTTGGCTTCCCTCGAAGCTTCCAACGGTGCATCGGCCGGTTCACGCTCTTCATCATTGACAGGAGCCAACACAACAGACGCTTCCTTCTTTAATCGGGCCGCTGTCGCAAAGCTGTCGGCGAGACTGAAGTTCTCGGCAAAGGTATTCGTGGATGTATAGAAAAGTGAATATGTATACAGCATCCGAGGACCATGATCGCTCTTCGTTGGCATCGAGAATGTTGTTCTTGTGTCTCGAGCATTATAGTAGGCCCAGGCCCGGGCTCCATCGATCAAATAACCTTTTCCTTGTAGGCACGTGATGGCGTTGCCTACATGAAACTGGTTATAGCCGAATTGGCATGCAAAACGGCTGGACAGATAGGGCTCCAAATAGCATTCATCTTCAAATCTGTAGACCAGGTGTGACGGTCGGATCGTCCTCAACCAATCAAAAACTGCACGACCCACAGGTTGCCTCCCAGAATCGACCAGATTTGTAGACATATGCTCGTAGCCGACGGGAGGAGGAACACAATAGAAGTTCCATCCTTTTCCGAGATTTAGAGCACGTCTGCAATCTCTTAAACTGGTGTATATCCATTTACTCTTGGAGAATCTCCGCAAGAAGCTGCCACTTACCGCTCCCATATCGAGATTCATCAGAGTAGGATAGTGCAGCAGCCGCCATCCGAATAGGTATGTATATGGTAGCTCTAGCCGAGGAAAGCTACCTTTCTCGCCTTTCCCTTTGAGCATCGAATCTACAAACAGTCGGAGGCCAGCGTTCACTCGACAAGTCATCGCCGACAAAAGATCCATCCGATAGCCAAAGACTAAGCGGACGGCAGCAAACAGCACGCCTCGATGGAAGCGATCGACGGAGCTCGCTCCGGGGACGACGAATCGTCGGAGCCAGTAGGTGAGGAAACCCGCCAGCTGGACTTCCTTTGACATGGGCCTATAGCCCATCCTCATGAAACTTTCAATAATATCTCCTGTCTTGAAAGGAGGATATTGAAGCTCATCATCGATCTTAATATCCATCTCCTTATTCTCCTCCATCAACCAATCACTTCGTTGCTGCTGAGTGGTTTGAAGAAGTTGGGTTTACAATTGTTGTGTTCCCTGGTTTTCTTCTCCATAATGTGGTTAAGGAAGAGATATGGTAACCATTTCGTCGAGTAGCAGGTGCCTGATGAACCGCTCTTATAATACAAGGAACAAATTTTGTAGTGGCACAAGAGCTCCTCGAAGACGGCCACCATGTCAGCATTTTCCTGACGAAGTTTGTCCAACTCGTCATTGGTTGGGACAAATTCCTCATAAGGGGTATTCCCCATTGGTAGACAAGAGATGTACTTCATCTCGTGAAGAGCCAGTCCAATCTCTCCACAGGGCGTCATAAAAGTCCCTGTTCTGAAGTTGTACCTTTCTGCCAAAGCAAGGAATAGGTGAGGATTGGGTTGAAAGCCGTAAACGGTAGAATATATTGGCTGGTACAGCTTAATCTCCTTGATCTTCTCTTCGAATTGAGCTAATATCCAATTGGCTATACAATTCCATCTCTTGTTATTCGGATTAACAAGACCTGTCAATCGGATGTCTTGATCTGGATATCTTCCTTCAACCTTTGCAAACTCGTTTGCGAATATCGGCGTCCTGACTGGCAGCAGCAGGGAGTTCTCTGGTGGGATGCACCCAGGTTTCAGTCCTCTGAGTAGGGAGCTGTGACGCTCCGAGGAACTGTAAAACATGTCCTTGTTGTTTGGTCCTTTCTTCACACAAATGTTCCCTGTTATGGCTTGCTAGAGATGAGTTATATCCCAGTCCATCCTCCTGGGATAGCTCGCATGAGCATAGCGAGATAGGGGAAGGCACCTAGAAATCTCAGGTAGAAGTATCCTTTTCTCACCTCTCTGAAAGAGTCTCTGTTCAACTCGAGGTCTCGGCTGAGAACTCTTATCAAGAGCCTCACCAAACAGAAACAGAGGCTTCTTATGAATAACGGCATCAGCAGTTTGTAGAGGCTGCCCGTTCATCAGACTCAGCAATGTTTCATTGTCTTGTGTTGTTAGGATGGCTTGTCAAGACGATGGCAGGGCATACTGAGGAAATGTCACATGGGACAGATCCTTCTTAAACTCAGGTTCAGCCAAAGTCCCTACGAAGATTTCATAATTTGGGTCTTCCCTGAGGTTAACTGCATCAAACAAAAAGACAGAATTCAGTACATGCAAAATCAAAGAGTTTGTTCAAAAGATCAGCAAATTGCGCAAGTGTCAGATTGTGCTATGTGCATAGCATCAGATTGCGCTAATGTAGTCTACATGCACAAAATATCCAGTTGCGCCAACACATCCACTTGCGCAAGTCATCAGATTGCGCTAACACACTTGCGCAAGGCATCAGTTTGTGCTGGACAGACTTGCGCAAATCGATAGATTGCGCTGAACATTTGCCAGCGCTTTCCAACCGATTGCGCAAGAATATAGTTTTTATAAAATGAAAACTATTGTGTGTGTGCAACCAAAACCCTAAACAGGGCGGCGCAATACCATCAAATCTCTAAAAAGAGAGAGGTATGAAGGTTCGAAAATGTCAAAGAACCCTAAAAAGGATTTTTGATCGAGTTCATCATCTACCTTGCAGTGCAGGATGACCGACTTCATGACAAGAAATTCGGGGCGCAACCCGAGTCGAAGACTCAGTGGGGGCTTTGCCCTTCTCGGCGGCTGAACGTTTGGGGGCCATTGACGTCGACGGAGAAGAAGGAGAAGTGGTCGGAGTTGGCACAGAAGTTTTTCTCTCTTGAACAGTTGGAAACAAGTAAAGAATGAAAGAAAGAAGAACGAAAACTATTTATAGTTTTCTAAAGTAACAGTCACCTCAGATTGCGCCGAGAAATTAGGAGCTGATTCCTCCAAACGTGCAGTCAAGGCATCACTTGCGCAACTTGATTTTAATTCGAAATTCAAAGAATTTCGAAACTTTGAATATTTTTAAATTTCGAAAACTTTGAAGGGGGTCTTGTAGGTCCTAAAAATCAAGTTGCACCCATCAAAGAAGCCATGAAAATCAAATTGTGCATCCTTCAAATGAACTGCGCAGGAAACAGATTACGCAACAACTCAATTGCGCAAGTTGAACTGCGCACCCATCTAAGCGCGCTAGCTGACGTGGCCGCGTCATCATTATCTGACAGAAAATCAGATCTTCTGACAGCTGACAGCCCGAAGAACGAGGAAACTGTTCGTTTCTTGTGCAGCACAGCGCTCGAGGACAGCTGTACAGTCAGCACAAGCTACCAGCACAATCGAAGCGCAGTCTGTCAGATTTCCTGCAGCGCGGTTCAATCCCAGCACAGTCTGAAGCCAGCGCAGTTCATGTGGTGCAGTCCATCAAGACAACTGACATTTTGTACGTGACATTCATGCCATCAATTGCTCACCACGTGGCAACCGTCTGTACACGATCATGCGCATTTCAATCAAATAATGCCATGTGTCTAATACAGTTGAGCCACGATCGAGTAACTGCCAGCGTAGTTCGCTACTTGCGCAGTCCAATGTCTGCACAATCCATCCTGCATAATCCAGAATAACTAAAAATTGGTTATTTCCAGAACTCTATAAATAGAGTTTCAAGTCCTTCATAGGGGGGAATCAGAAAAATCAGAATCAAGATCAGAGATCAGGAGTTCTTGCCCAAGTGCTGCTGCATTCTTCAGAGGCTACTCCCTTCAACTTCAAAGGCTACCAGCTTCAAAGTTCACATCGTCCAAGGGATAAAGCGATCGTCTTCAGATCGGATTCCTATAGTTGTACTTGCCCAGAATTCTACTGTAATCTTCTTACAAAGTTTGTGAAATAAAAAGAACAACTTTTGTTTTGCAAACATAAACATCTTCTCTCAAAATCACAATTGAAGAGATAAATCAACGAAGTATCCAATGAGAGCTAGTAGCAAGCTATTAAACATGCAAGATTCTAGAAATTTAGCCATTTAGAAAGAATCGTTCACCTGCATCAAGAGGCAAAGACTTTGGTATCCAAACCTTGGATCCACATTTGTTAGCTTTTGGAACCCATTTGCACAAGTTCATATCAATTAGCTTTCTAATCTGACAACAATTGGAAATGTGTCCATTCATACCGCAATAATGATAGAAAGTATTAACAATATTGCTATGTTTAGCAGTATGAGAACGTGTAGTGGTATGATATGATGTGCGTAGATACTTATAATAGAAGGCATGGTTACGTGAAGCTTTAGCTTTGCTTGCTCCCTTTGTAAAAGATCTGTCGTGTGTGACTTTGTGATGTGTCATGTGTCTTGTGTTAGACTGAGTCATAAGTTGTACTACTTGCTTTCTCAGTCTAATCTCTAACTTTTTAGAGTTAGCACTGATCTCATCATATTTAGAAGAAAGAGCATCAATTCTACATGAACCAATAGAATACCTTTTCTTTTCTGTTTCTAATTCATCCTTAAGTTTAGCATTTTCTTGAGTGCTTTTCTCAATGCAATCAAGTGCCTTATGCAATCTAAACTCAAGTGTCGAAATCTCAGTAGAATTATCAGAAGTAGAATCATTCCTACCATCATTCAATAAGCAAGTAAGCTTTTCATTCTCACACTTATAGGATAGAATATCCTTTCTAGCTTGCTTATACTTATCTATAACTTTCTTATGTTCTTTAAGAAGATCACTGAAAGCATCAGAAAGTTCATCATAAGAAAATTTACTCTCTTCATAAAGAGTATTACTTTGTACCTCGTTAGATAATGTCATTGCACATATATTTGCAGCTAGATGAGGTCTCTCTTCTTCTTCGGAATCGCTTGCTTCACTTCACACTATATACTCATGGTAGCATACTTGTGAGATGATGATCTTCCTTCAATTGATTGTTCACAGCGATTCTTCTCTTTAGTAGTAGTAGGACAATATTCCATGATGTGGCCTGATCTTCTGCAGTTGTGGCATACAATCTCTTCTTCATATAAGGGATTGTGTTGTACCTTAAATCCTGATGCCATCATGCAAATTTGTATCATTATGAGGACTATCCTCCTCTCTGGAGTTACTAGCTTTGCTTTCGTACCTGCACTCATAAGTAGCTTCAAGAAGTTTCCAAATTTTATGAGATGTTGTGCAAGTAGTAATAAGATTGAATACATTTATGTCTACAGCACAATAAAAAGTATGCATAGCTTTTGCATTAAGGCTAGCTAACTACTTCTCTTCCTCCGTGTAACTATAATAAGGCTTGTTAATAATAGAGAAAGTAAGAATAGATGTGATAGTAGGCTTTTTGTAGCCATTAAAAACAATTGACCATAAGTCAAAGTCTTGAGACTTCAGGTACAAGCTCATCTGTGTCTTCCAGTACGTGTAGTTTGTTCCATCAAATATAGGAGGTCTATTTGTGGAATGTCCTTCACCGGTGAACATTGATTTTACGGCTGTCATATGCAAACTCTCTAGAGTGTTATATATGAAATAATCGCTCTGATACCAATTATAGAAAATTGGAATCAGAGGGTAACAATTGATAATAAGGATCTACTCTAAGGATGTCAAGCCAAATAATAAAGTCCTTGCTCTTGTACCAATTGTAGGAATAATTGGTATGAGCAATAAATTCTAATAAAGAGCACCTCCTCTGATACCAATTGTTGGATCAATGGAGCACCTCTAGAGGGGGGTAAATAGAGTGCGTGTGCACAGCGGAATAATAATCATCACTTAAAAATTTATGGCAATAAACAAATAAATGTGAAACATCTAGTATAAAAGTAAATGCGTAAAGTAAATAAGTTGAGAAGAGCAAACGCAAACACCGAGGTTTATACTGGTTTCCCTCTGAGAGGACTAGTCCAGTCGCAAGAACTTTTGCCCGCTATTAATCCACTATTTGAAATAGAGGTTACACCGCGTG
>JANAVB010031743.1:0-12215 GCA_029216955.1 Iris pallida | reverse complement strand
CCTAATTCTAATCAGCCCATGGCTGGTCATTATTATCATCCCTACCTATTTAATGTCTCTACCACTTAGGGCTAGCCTCCTTTAGGAAATAGCAAAGTTTGGAAATAGAGGTAAAACCCTTTCTTCCCCAATCCATAACTTCTCCATTTCAACTCCTTTTTCCTTCTAATTTCTTGCAATAGATCCTAATATCTGTGTATTTCCTGACTATGGTGAGAAATTTCAGTGGAGGAGCAATTTGGAGGAGCTTGGGTGGCAAGAGAAACACCCCTCTTTGAAGCTTTTTGGGCTTTTTCACACACCTAGATAATTCCTAATCCCTTCCATAAAATAGAGATTTAATTGCATGAATAGGAAGCCCTAGGAATACCCTAACTACTGGTATAGGTATTGCTAAGTTTTGTGTCCATTTCGTGTCCGTATCGGACACGTATCCAATAGGAAACCTTGGTGTTTGTAGAAATGCCACTAAGGATTCGATTTTCGATTTTTGTAAAACTAATTACATAGGTTTGTAGATCTAGGTGTGTGTATGAATGTTTGTGAAGGATGTTTGGTGTTTCGTGTCCTTGTGTGTCCTGCATTTCGTGTGGACACACAGCACGGGCCCGTAGGCCGTGTCCTGCATTACGGGGTCCATTTCTCTGGACACAGGACACGTCGTGTCCTCAAATTTTGGAGGAAACTTGGGACAATGTCTGCCATGAAGCTCCCAAAGTTTGGGAGCTTCTCGTGGGCTGTGCACTGAGAAATCGGGGCCGCACTGGCCGCGCGCTGTCGCGAGCGGGCGGCTGAGTACGAACAGACACGCGCAACTCGCGATCACATGTCCGCAGTAGACACCACGTGGATACCTCACAGGGTGTCTAACATGTAGCCTGACACGTGGGCTACACGTGGACATGACCACGTGGTCATACGTGTCGTGTGTCGTGTCCACGACCTCTGTGAACGCGTACACGACACTGCTGTGCACTGAGTTCACCCTGTGTGTCATATGATAGTTTGGACACGATTCGTGTCCAGTTCTGGGACACGAATGACCTGTATAACACATGCACACATTGTATATTCATTACCAACCTAATTTCTATTGTTTAGTTTTTGTTTTAACTTTGGTTATGGGAAATCCCCATTCGACTGATACACAATGTATCAGTGAATATTAAACTGTTTTTATTTTATTTTCCCTGTGTTTAAACCCTGTATTTTAGTGATAATTGATTTCTAAATTAGGTCCTAATCATCCCCTAATTCCTGTTAGGATAAACCATTCATTGTGATGGAGAAATCGGTTGTGGGTTGAGTATTCAGAAATCTGAGATTATGTGTATCAGTGAAATGCTCACTGTTTTGGTTCCTGTTAGATTTCGTTTAATGGTTAATAACATGTTTTAAGTTATGTTTTGATCTACTATACAATAAACATCATATTTAGGACTGTTAGGATGTATAAGAACCTGAGAATAGTTTAACCCATGTTAATTAGGTCGTTAACTGATTTCATTCCTCCTCTTAACTGTTATGATGCCCTGTATAGCTTCTCACTGTTTTTCCAATTTCTTACAAACTGAGAATGAGGTTTTCCTGTATGCATTGATGTGTTCTTTCCCTTTGAAACATGTAACTTGCAATATTGTTCTTTTCCTTTTGAATCACTGTTGGACCTGGAAGTTAATTTTCTTACATTCATGTGCTAAACCTGAAATGTGTATTCCTAAACTGAATTCTTTTCCTTTCCTTACTGTCTTTAATGCACACACATCCATAGCTCAGGTGTACACTGTTCCTTTTCCCATTTGACTGAACCAAATGGTTGTTGATTCCCTGTTATTGGGTAATTGAAGGTGGGACTGGACCTAGTAAATAGGTCCTATTTTTGACTTGGGGGTTCCTGTTTTAGGGTTCCCTGTTTCTTTAATTCACCCTCTACCATACCCTCACTTGACAGTCACCACACTAACCCTTCCCTCTACCTTGCACTTTGTCATTCTGAGAACACACACAGTGAACTGAAATTTGGTTGTTTAGCCATGCTTTACATTAGGCATATATGAATGTATGTGAATATGTATGTAGGCATGAATGCAAATTTGTTATGTATATATATATATTGTAATGTATATATGCATGAATGATATGTATGAATGATTGTTTGTAACAGTCCTACACAAGCCCCTAAACCTGCCCATTTGCCACTCCATTTCAGCCGTTGAACCAGCTCTATTAGCTATCCATTTCAGTCCTTAGTACCACCCTAAACCAGTCCATATGACAGCACATATTCTAGCCCCAAAATCATTCCCTAACCAGCCCTTGTTCACCCATGAATCAGCCCCTTAGCCTTGTTGGCAGTCCCCAAGTACTCCCATTAACCTGCCCCTTTACACCCCTAAACATGCAGTCCCCAAACCAGTCCCCTTTAGCCTATAACACTGTCCTTACAAAACCCCCACATATGCTCACTCACACACAAGTTGATACACCCTCTTCACATTCTAGCCTAGCACACACACACACTACTCATCACACACACACACTCAAGTACATAGGTTCTACCACACACACTTACATGTCTAAGCCTATCACACACTTTCCTGTACACCACACACTGCCATAGCACACATGCCACTATCTTCACACACATATGTGTAATGTTTCCCCCATCCCTCTCTATGTTCATATATATATATATATATAATATATAACCAAGTGTGAAATGCAATGTAATATATTATAGCCTAATTATATATGTGTGGTGGTAGAGTAGCTTATGGGATCTCTAGATAGCTGATAGCTCATGTGCTAGGCACATGCCTATATGTATATAAGTATATACATATACCTTCATGTGTGATAAGTGTTATAGGTATATATGTGATATTGGCCTATGTGTGTCTATTAGACTAGTGGGAGCCTAGTTAGACTTGTTAGACCTAGATAGTTGAGTCTAGACTATTTTGACCATAGTTGACCTAGTTTGACTAGTATAGTTGACTGAAGTTGACCAAGAGTTGACCTTGGTCTAGATCGACCTAGAATCATGTAGAATGCATAGTAGGACTTCATTATATCATTTTAGACTTGTTGTGACCTGTGCTGTTCTGATTAGGAGCCAGACACCTCATCTCGGATAGTACATTTACTTCAGACATTCAGATACCAGGCGAGTACATTCTCTGATCATTTCATATCCTGCTTAGAATTATTTCCTGCATTAAATTACTTTACTTGATACTGTCACGTTGGTCACACGGATTAGTACTATATGGATCCCTTCTTGAGATGTTATCCCTTCAGGGAGCATCGAGTACTCTATGTTCTGTACATTTTACTTACATGGCGTATCATATGCTTCTTTGGTTCTTTGATCACTTGTGACATATACTCATATGATCACAGAGTTTTCTTTGAATCCTTATCCCATTTATTGGGTCTATCAGATTCTCCATTTTTGGGACTACTATGTATCACCTTCGGGGTCCATTACCTTCGGGGTCTATTACCTTAGGGGTCTATTACCTTCGGGGTCTATTACCTTCGGGGTCTACTACCCTTCGGGGGCTGTTACATAGAATCATAACATAACCTGTTTGGATCCTTGTGTATTAGTTGGGGGTACGGGGGAGTATAAATAGCCATGTGAACAATTTCCAAAGTAGAATAGCCATGTACGCCTCTTTAGTATAGCCATGTACAAATCAAGCCGTTCACATGTCGACTTTGTACTCTAAATCACTAGTCACTGGTAGCTCTCTACTTATAGTAGATATTTCTATTACAATTCTCTCTCTGTTTACATACTGTATTTTCTTCAGTATCTATATCTTACTTTACTGCATGATTATATTTTCTAACCTGCTATGAACTGTTGAGATGTACTGTGCTCGCTCCCATCCTGACTAGACCTGTTGAAAATTTTACAGAGGATGATGAGGAACCCTGCACCCCTTACTTGGAGCTTGCCTAGATGACACTCGCGACCTGGACCCCTGGGGAGGTTCAGGCAGCTGCTGAGGACGATACCTTGCTTAGTATAGATAGCTTAGACTGTTTTCCATTTTATGTTTAGTTGTTGTTCTTGTTTCAGGGTTGTATATTTTAGAGTTGATAAGACTTGTATTTCTTTTCTGTTGTACCTCAGTTGAGGATTTCCTTATCTATTTCATCGTGCCATTTTCTATCTATAGATTGTGATTGAGTTATACCTCTGTGTTGGCCTCCTTTTGGAAGAGTATTCTATTATGTTAGTTATAGTTCATGACCTAGAACAGCGTTCTACCGCCGACACTGCGGCGTAGGCTGGGCGTTGTTACGCTCTCGTACCCTCACAATGGGTGCGGATCGTGATACATTGGATCATATCATCATATCAAGGGGTAATAGTGTACCTATGGGGATCTGACAACTTATCAAAATTAATAACTCTTCATCTAACTTGCATGGCCTAGACTACCTATCGGTAAATTTGTATAAGGGACTCCTAGTCCTAGTCATTCTCCTAAATTAAATTAATTCCTAATTCGTGAATGAGCATTTCCTAGTCACAGGCTCGCAATAGTAAGACTAACTTAAGTACTATCACGAGTCTACATGATTTGCGAAGACAGACCTGCATGGGCCACCACAAAAACTTGTCACGACCCGTACCAATTTTTTTTAAATAGCTATGAGACGTATCCAAGCCAGCCTACGCCGCAGTGTCGGCGGTAGAACGCTGCCACGGCCATGAAGATCAAAATCACAAATAATGCTCATTCATATAATTAATTTAACTTACAATGATCATAAGTTTTACATTTGCAGAAAAATATAAACTTGTACAAATATTGAATGGCTATAACTCGACTTTCTAGCTAGTCTCTAGGCTTTTGTCTGCAAGTACCCCCGTATCTCCCATACTAAGTGAATCTACGGCTAACCTGAAAAATATTGGTTTCCAGTCAGGAATGGAACGAGCACAATTCACTGAATGCAATTTCAAATAAAGAAAATGACTATACAACAGAGGTTAGACATCAATTATATATTTTTAAAAATAAACAAGAAATACAAAAAACCAATAGCAAACAAATAGACACAAAATACTTTCCCCAACTGTTAGAAGTACCTTTGATATATGACCGATCTGGGGCACTACACCGCTCGATCTACGATGTCTACTTGCATGAAAAATAAGCACTGTCTACGATGTCTACTGGCAGAAAAATAAGCACTGTCTACGATGTCTACTTGCAGAAAATAAGCACTGTCTACGATGTCTACTTGCAGAAAATAAGCACTGTCTACGATGTCTACTTGCAAAAAAATAAGCACTGTCTACGATGTCTACTGCATGAAAATAAACACTGTCTACGGTAGGATCACACATCCTTGGTACTTCTCATTCCCGACTCAACAATTTATAATAGAGTATAAAAATTACATAACCAATGGCCAATCAATGAAATATAGTAAATATCAATATCGAAATGCAGACAATAAACTGTACTCGCCTGTGGTCCTGTGCTGGTAAAACCGATAATCTGAGCCACTCAGTATGCCACAATAGTCAAAACCCATACAACAGTCCCCGAAAGCTGAAATAAATAGTACCAACGTTCTCAGAATAGTCAAATTAGCTAGGGTTTCCTGTCCTTAAGTCCAATTCTGGACACAGGAGCAAAACAGTAATTTCGGGCAAAAATGATGTCTGCCGTTGGACCCGCTTTGTACCGAAAAGTGTGTCAGAGTCAACGGTCTCTAAAGTCGTCAAACTATATGTCAACAGGTCCATTTTTTAAATACGAACCCAACCGTATGTCCAGAGTTGGAATCCGGCGGGCCGTGCACACAATCGCCCGTTGAGTCGGACCGTGGGGCCCGCAAAACGGCGTTCCAATTCAACTGTCTCAGAATTGTACCAAACTTGGCATACAGGACCAGAAAAAATGATACAGTCCTGTTGGCGTAAGTTTCGTCTAGATCTGATCAGCGTGCACAAAGTAATTGAGAAACTTGCACAGAGACCGATACGGTGAATTTTGACGGATACGCATCAAATTCGTCGCACACACGCGACCAATTTGAATTCCGACAAAGCCCACACGTCCACGAAGCCGTTACGCACCTTTCGATGCTTTCGGTTCGCGACCACGTCGCCCGGATTGGTGGGACGCACGTCGTATCGCAGGTTTTCTAAGTTTTCTACAGTTTTGAAAATAGATTTTTGACGAAGTTTACATGTGAATAATTCTCTATACAAAGCAATTCTTTACAAATCTCCTACTGGAATTTTCTAGCCCTATATGTTGGGGTTAACTTCTGTTCAGGAAGTTTGTTGATTCGAAGAATAGGTTGGTGGGAAACTCGACACCAAGTTGGGTGTCGGGGACAGTCTCTATTATCCCAAAATCGAGTTTTCTCCTCGATTTGGAACTCAAACCTCGTCGTATACAAACAAAACCAAATAAACTAATTGAAGGGAATTATTCTCGTATGGGTTGGGGACATACCCGAGAAAACGGCTCGATGAATGGTCGACTGTGTGCGAAGATTTCTCGCGACGAAGTCGGTCCCTTCGCTGTTCTGCTGCTGCCGTTGTTTCCACTGTTCGCGCGCGCGCACGTACGACCCTGGCCACCGACAATGTGCGGCGGTGCGCGTGGTGGCGGAGGGGTCATTCAGTCAAGGGAGGCGCGCGCGAACACCTGGGTTGGGTTCGGCGCTCTTAGGGTTTTAGGTTTATGAGTTCTTTCGATCGATCTCGATATATATACTCAATATACATATAATAGGTTTGGTTTGGGTAAGCTTGCGGCAAAGGGGTTCTGTTGAGTTCGTGGACCATTGGGGAGTTAGTTCGGCTGAAATAGTATAGTTGTTGGGAGAACTGGGCTCGGCCATGGGGTGCCGGCCTGCTGCTGTTTGTTTAATGCGGGATTCGACCTAGTGTGGTTATGCTGGCTGAGACTTGGTATTGCTTCCTTTTCCTTTTTCTTTTTCTTTTTCTTATATATATATATATCTATATATATATATTACCAATATATATATATATATATATATATATATATATATATATATATATATAACATATCAATATTTATATACATATTTACCTATCTTATTATACCAATATTAATATATATATGACATATCAATATTTAATATATATTTTTTACCTATATCAATATTAATCTAACTATTTTAAAATAAGGCACCAAGTTTGTAGGAATTTACCACCCATGAAATGATCAATTAAATTATGCTAGAATCTTCATATATATACTAATGTAACAAATATTTATTAAATACTCTAAAGTATAATCTATTATTGCAACATGTGTATTTATCTCTTATTAAAAAATATTATATATATAAAACTTATTGGTGTATATAAATAGAACCGAATATGGCATGGTAGGATTACACAAATATATATATATACATATAGTATAAATCCTAGAGATCTAGAAATACATCACAAGAAGAATGTTCATCCATTTCTTAAGTAAAATATCTTTTAACTAGAAATAACAAACTAAGTAATTATTTATAAAATCTAATAATCACCATTTAACTAAATAGATAACAATAAAATATTCTAAAATTTTCGGGAAGGGAAGCTTCACTTCGTGTAGTAGCGGCAACCATTAATAACACATCTAGAACTTTTAAGTACATGGTGGCTAGGCCCTTGTGCTAGCCACTTGATAGTTTATGAGATGTCTTCTTTCACATCTAATGCACCATCAATCGGTACAAATTCAACATTATTAATATTCTTTAACTTCTGAATAAGAAAGATTAAAAGTATATTGATTTTGTTTTAACAACTACCTTCTGTTGCAACCAATATATAAATATCTAATTGTGTTTGTCCTGCAACAACTTTCTATTTTAGACTTTTGGGGATATTCTAAGTGTAACCACTCCATATGATCGCTATAAAGTCATTATGAGAACTTATATACAATGTAACAATTTTAATACAATCAGAAAATTTATGATAAAGAAGCTTACTCAATATAAGGTTCAATTTCATCCGTGTTCTCCAAAACATATAAATAGGCTTGTTGCCATTCTTGATGATCAATTGCTACGAGACGACCTCTTGGAAAAGGTTTTTCATCTTCAATGTTGCCCTTCCTTGCAAGGGGATTTCCTATTGTCGCAAAATGTGATAGATAGTCGCTACAAAATTCTATTGCTTCTTCTGCAATGTAATATTATGCAATGCAAGCTTTAGGACGGTTATGATTGCGTACATAACCCTTCAAAGGTTTCATGCACCTTTCAAAAGGATACATGCATGTCATAAAAACGGGTCCACAAATCCTGACTTGTTCAACAAGATGTAGAGGTAAATGGACCATAATGTCAAAGAAAGATGGTGGTGTAGGCGCATGGGTCGTGCGCCCCAACATGATCAAACTATGATGCTAGCATCATGCCTGGCGAAGAGCTATGGACGCTTAATTAGAAGCAACGTGACATCAGAAAGAAGACTATCTCTATGCTCTAGGCCAATCATGCCCCCTCTAAGGCACGCCCAAATCGTCTACTCGTGCCTCATAGGCGTGCCCGATCCTTCACGTCACTTTCTTCCATACTGTATTAATGAGATGGGATCTTTCTCGAAACGTCAAGTCAGACGCTTCGACTATCATGCCAAAGATGAACCTAGAAGAGTGGAGTGCATCCGCATAGAAGTAATACAAAACAGGTGCGTGTTATCTAGGCGTATTCCTTTTTGCGCCCCACCACTCTAGGTGCGCCTGAGTTATTATGCCCCGTCTACGCTCAGCAAGCCACCATTTTTGAGATAGCATTTATTAAGTCTAAATGCCTCTGTCAAAGACACCAAACGAGACGCTTCAATTCTCGTGCAGATGATGGACACAAAAGTCATGGTTCATTCTCCTTAGAAGAAGTACAATCAGGCGTATCAAACTCAGGCGTGTGTTTGAGTTCTTTCCAGGAGCGCATGAAGCTCAGGCGTGAGCCACCTTACGTCCTTTCCCCCAGGCACACATCAAACTCAGGCATGTGTCGCCTGGAGTACTTTCTCCCAGGCGTACGTCAAGCTCAGGCGTGTGTCGCCTGGAGTTTTTTCTCCCAGGTGTGTGTGCTTCTACCCTGCACCTAGAAGTTCTTCCAAATAATGAACGTGACACCTAGGACAGTGATTCCTAGGCGCGTGTATATCCTCGGCTTGGGCCATGTGTCAAGAGCCTAGTCATGCCGAAGAACGAGTTTGAAGTGCTTTCGAGATTCTCTCTAACAGCATATCTATTACGTGGCAATCAACCATGTTTTCTTCACCAGTGAAGTGTGCACCTGGCTGTAACCAACCCCTGTTTAGGGGCGCCACGTGGCAAGCTGAAGCTTGCGTCTGTAATTTCCTAGGCGCATGAGCTTCACCCACATCTACTATAAATAGGAGGATCCCTCATCTATTTAAAAAGGTCAATTCCCTCCGATTCTTGAGTATTTCACGAAGTTCCGAGCATCCCAGGGAGAGTCCTTGTTGTTCCCCTCAGCCAGTGAAGTTGAGCCCGACAATTCCCTCTATCACTCAGATCGTCAACGGAGTAAAGAAACAACCCTCCACCGTCACAACCCAGATAAAAAACAAAATATGATTAAGGGATTCCCATCCAGGAGTTCCTCTTCACATTCTCGTTCGCAACCTTCACAACAGCCTACTCTCAAGCTCGGAAGCGATGTCGAACAAGATGGCGACTCTGTTGGGGACGTCCAATCTAACACAGCCATGCTCGAAACTACTATGTAGATACTCGTCGTCAAATTCGACCAATCTGTATTAGAGGAAATGCTCTCAGGGGATAGTACAGGCTCTTCTCCTAGCAGAATGTCGACTCAAATGGCATGTGCAACGACTCATTTCAATCGTTGACTCGAAGAGTTGCGTCGACCCGATGAAGTATCGATGCGAATCGATACAAGTGTTAATTTGGCCCTTCAAGAAGAATCGAGACTTAGACTTTCATAGGCACGCTCGAAGTCTCGCTCGGCCGATGCGATCATCCTAAGGTGGGTGGCTCCGATGAACTTGTCTTTGCTTAGCATAGACACATAATAATATGGACAATATTATTAGATCGCCAGGCAATAACCCCCTGCATGCTAATAAAATGATGTAACGCCCCTAGCAAGGAGAATAATCCCATCTTGTATACTTGTGTAGAACATGAAATGTTACTTGAACCTCGTACCACAAGTCCAGGCTCGTGCCAAGGCACAACTTACATTTAAGAAGAATTGTCTATGCGTTAACGTATGAACGAAATTCTTGTCACATAAATCGTACTACAACTTGAAGCACAAAATAATGAATGGTTCACTAAAATGAGGCAGGAAGACAATCAACATAGTCGTTCCGAGCAGAGTATAAAAATATCGACATGAATCATTCCATCTTTTAAGCCACTTGGCATGCCTTTTATGTTTCAGCGAGAGAGAGCTTGAGTGAATTGTAATCTTGGCCTAGCGCCGCTTGAAATACTTCTTGAATATCAATAAAGACTATTGAATTGTTTTAATTTGTGTTCAATTACTTTCCGTTGCAAATGAGGACACTCTGTGCGACTTTGTAGCCTAGCTTTGTCACGACCCGCACCCTTTTTTTTTCCCGGATATGAGACGCGTCCAAGCCAGCCTATGCCGCAGAGTCGGCGGTAGAACGCTGTCACGGCCATGATGATCAAAATAAATAAAACAATGCTCATTCATAAAACTAATTTAACTTACAATATTCACAAGGTTTACATTTGCAAAAAATATAAACTCGTACAAATATTGGAATGACTACAACTCAACTATCTAGCAAGTCTCTAAGATTTTCGTCTGCAAGTACACCCATATCTCCTAATGCTAAGTGAATCTACGGCTAACCTAAAAAATATTAGTTTTCAGTCAGGAATGGAATGAGTACAATTCAGTGAATGCAGTTTCAATATGTGAAAATGACTATACAACAGAGGTTAGCCTTTAGACATGTTATTCATAAAATAAAATAAAGAAAGACAGAATAAAACTGAATACTAAGAACAGAAAATAAAATACAATAAAATACTCACCGACTGACCGATTGAAATACATTTGATATGTGATCGGTCTTGGAACAATTATACGATGCTGTCTACACTGTCTACACTGTATAAAGTTACACTGTCTATACTGTCTAAAGTTACACTGTCTACTTTGTAATAATAGATTACTGTTTACACAGTATACTTTGCAATAATAAATCACTGTCTACACTGTCTACTTTGCAATAATAAATTACTATCTACACTGTCTACTTTGCAATAATAAATTACTGTCTACACTGAATAATGCAATAGAAATCACTGTCTAAACTGTCTATACTGTCTAAGGTCAGATCACATATCTTCGGTATCTCACCTCCCGACACAACAAGGAACAAAATCAACTTAAAATGGAAATCACATATCTATCGACTAAATACTGATGTATAGTAAAGATCAATACTGAAAACAAACAATAAATTATACTCGCCTGTGGTCCTTTGCTGTTGAAACCGATAATACAAACTACTCGGTATGCCACAATAGTCAAAACTCGTACAATGATCTACGGATGCTAAAATAAATATTACCAATGTTCTAAGAATAGTCAAAATAGCTAGAATTGCTTGTCCTCAAGTCCAATTCTGGACACAGGGGCAAAATGATAATTTCGGGTCAAAACCGTGTCCGCCGTTGGACCCGCTTTGCATCGAAAAATGCGCCAAGGTCAATGGTCTCTAAAGTCGTCAAACTACATGTCTACAAATTTGTTTTGATGATACGAACCCAATCGTATGTCCATAGTTGGATTCGTACGAACCGTGCACAAAATCGTCCGTTGAATCGGACCGTGGGGCCCACAAAACGGCGCTCCGATCAACTGTCTCAAAATTGGACCAAACTTGGCATACAGCACCAGAAAAACGATACGGTCCTACTGGCGTAAGTTTTGTCTCGATCTGACGAGCGCACACAAACTAATTGAGAAATTTGCACAGAGGCCGATACGGTAAATTTCGACGGATACGCATCAAATTCGTCGCGCACACGCAACCAATTTGAATTCCGTCAAAGCCCACACGTCCATGAAGCCGTTACGCATCTTTCGATGCTTTCGGTTCACGACCATGTCGCCCAGATTGGCGGGACGTACGTCGTGTCGAGAGTTTTTTGTAAATT
>JANAVB010031742.1:45000-86225 GCA_029216955.1 Iris pallida | reverse complement strand
ACTGTTTGGCGACAAATACTTTTGGACATTGCAAACTTCTGTCCCTCTTACGATGTGATGATGGGGAACATATATGCTCAGAACGGTGATTTCCTTCCTTACATCTATAAACACCTTTAGTGTAAATTGTGGCAAATTTACCTTCTATTACGGCATGCTAGTTTGATTCACAACTGGTGTTGAGAATTTATCATTGACATGCTTACCCATATGGCAGTACGTAAGGCCGCCAAACCGTTGTCACAATTTTGAAGGGCCTTCCAAAGTGGCAGCTTCTCATTCAAAACCTTTTCAGAAAAGCTTCATGATTCACATCTATTTGTTGCTGTAGAACGCGCAAAATAATTACCACGTAGGAATGTGTCCGCCCATCGCTCCCTCGTTCTGTACAATGCAGTGGTCCACTCATTGTTTTCTAAATTATAATCTGTTAGCATCTGCTGCCAACGGTTTTCAAATTCTTCGACTGAATAGTACTGTTTTAGAAAACATGGACATTAACTAAAGTTGTGATATTGTAACAACAACATACTTCAAAGTAAAGTAGCAAGTGTGCTATGTACCTTTTAATCAGAAGACTCCGTTTATTGTGAAAACCCTCTCGTGTACATTTTTGGCAGCATTGTTAAGGATAGCCATGAGCACGTTCGATGAACTACGCTGGGCATTAAATCCTCAATTGCTTTATTCATAGATCTGCAACCATCCTGAGAACTGTCAATGGTAATTTGCCATTCATACACTCTAGGAATTTTGCAGAACCCAAGAATAAGTCTCCGCAGTCTCATTGTGGATCATTGCAACCCAAACACACAAGTCATCGCATGATTGTTTGTACCCACTAGAACCACCAACGGCATTTGACTTCTATTTGTTTTATATGTAGAATCGAATGCTAGTGAATCTCCAATAGTTCGTAATCGAATCGACAAGAACCGTCAGCCCAAAAGAGATGGGTCAATCTGGAATCTTCGTCTACCTTGTGTCGTAGAAGAAATCTGGGTCACTATTCTCCTTTGATTGAAGAAATGTAAGTGTTGTCGAAGCATGAACATCGTCGAGTGCTCTACTATCTCGAGCTTAACGTTGTATAAATCCTTTCTCGTCCATCCAACATTATCCCAGCCACCTTTCCTCTCGACAGTAAATTCCATATCTCTCCAGTCCCCATCCCTGATTGCTTCATAAGCTAATTTCTTCCAACTCTGCGGGTGTTATATTACGATGGGATCTCAAGAACGCTGATTCATAATTACTCGCCAGGCTATGGTTGTGAAGTACATGAAATTTTTTGACGGACCCATCTTTGTTTTATGGGGTACCCAATACGAAAATTGCTTTACAACCAGTTCTCTTTCACTTCTTGGCTCACGAACCCTATTTGGAGCTTCCTTGTATTTCTTGTGTCTGAATCCCGCATTCGAGCACACCAACTACGGATCGTCACCATACCAGATTTGTTTTCTTTACCTCGTTCTTTCTCATACTGAAACCATATGCTTTTGAATAAATTCGGTAGAATGTCCCTGCTTCTTCAATAGAGTTGAACTGTAGGCCAACAACATCTTCTTCTAAGAGCATAGTTGGATCTTTATTAATGTTGGCAGATTGCAATATTTTTTCATTGTCGCTGCATCGAAATCCAATGGAGATTCATCGGCGTCCCTAAGAACAGAATAAAACAAAATAAACATGAGAAATATATGCAAAACTATAACGCATTTCTTAAATCCATTAGAAAGGGTGATGCGAAATAACATTTCGTTGTTTGAGTTGATGTCTTCATCTTGTTCTTTACTGTCTCCTAAGCTAACATCTTCCAAACTTTGCTCATCTTGCGGCAAATCATCTGACAGTCCTCTTGAATGGAGGATTTCTTCATCGACTAAATCTTCCCCACGACGATCACTTTCTCCATGTGACGTCGACATTGAAGAAAATAGTTTGTGTTAGAAACCAGCAGAAGAAACGAAGGACAAGAAACAATAGAAGAAGAAAGAGTAATGATATTATCGTACCTCCATATTGACCCTCTATATATAGCCCTCCCATCTGATGTGGCATGTTAAATAAATGAGCTTCTTAGCATTTTCCTAAATTAATAGTGTGTCATCTGACATGACTGATGACATGGCAAATTTTAATCCAAAAAGTTAACAACCCAATTTTCTCCATAATAATTTAACGTTAATATCAAAGTTATTTTAGTGTTAATATTAATTTATGTTAATATTAATGTTAAGGTTAATGTTAATATTAATATTATTGTTAATGTTAACGATAATATTAATATTAATGTTAATGTTAATCTGGAATATTAACTTTAATGTTAATTTTTATTTTTAGTTTTATTTATAAAAAAATTTGCCACGTCAGCTGCCAGATCAACATGTCACGTCAGCTGCCACGTAAGGATGGACAGTTTAAAAGTGCAATTTGGAGGTACAAAAAACATTATGCAGGAAGAAACAACTTCCAGCAAGGCAACAACACAACCTTTTCGTCTTCATTGTAACTCCGCCACGTGGCCCTCTTTTGATGGCTCATGAAAAATCTTGAGTGATTCTAGGAGCAAGCATAATTTTAAGGAAACAACTTCCAACAAAACTTTCTCGTCTTCTGGGTACGTGCCTTATTAAAATGTGTAGCTAATAACGCATGAGGAAGCATGCAACAGCAATCTCCACGTGGCCCTCTTTTGTAGGATAACACATGCATCAGCATTTAATGCTACGAAACCCTATTGTCTTGTTATGTATTGTGTATCCTATGTGGCATGAGACAGAGCCGCAGAAGACAATAACTTGCATAGGCGGCTATATTCAAAAATGACAAGAAGTTTAAAAAGTCATCTCCAATGCAAAAAAAGTATTGAGAAGACAATATAAAGTAATTTTTTACGAATTCCAAGACAACCTTTGCTCTTCTAATGATATGGTATCAGTGTTTATTATTAAATTGTGTAAAATAACGCATGCAGAGCATTTAATGCTACGGGACCTGTTGCGTTAAGGAACACAACATGTGAGAAAGAACCCGAGAGAGATAGAGAGAGAGAAAGAGAGTGTGGGAGATGGGATAAAGAGGAAGGATCGAGCTCGACTAGATTTTAAACTTAAAATTCAATTTTTGGTTATCATTACTAATAACTAGTTGGCACGTACTAGTTTAGACGAACACTAACCGAGCCCCGAACAACGTGACATCAGCTAGCTAGGTTTCTAATACCGTGGCATTCATGTTAATTTAAACATTTACAATATTATTGAAACTAATATGACTACTAAAATTAAAAATAGTTTTGGATTTAACATTTACTTCAAACTAGTTAAAGTTAAAATTGCATTCTTTTTTATTTAAAATGTAATTGGAACTACAATTAATACTAACATTCGCTTGTCCCATAGTTTAAGTCGTATTTCCCTCGATGCTAGGCTTGACGTAGCCCTTGCTTGTCAAGTCGTTGCACGAACACATTAGAAAAGAGTTTTGTTGGGCTATCGAAGTATAGCAAGCAGCGTCCCGTGTCACGTGCATTTGTTAAGCAGTGAAAGGGTGTGAAGGCCACTGGCAATGTCAAGACATCACGGACTATAGCTGGGTTAGACGACGACCCTTTTGCTGCGGGCCGAATCGGTCCCTTGGCCTAGGAATGGATTGGTTGAAGGAGCAATACACAAGAATAGACTGCCATAGCTGGGTTAGACGACGACCCTTGATTCTCGACAGGTTGTAATATCTAACTGTTGTTAGATAGTAGAACTAGACAGCGTTCTACGTCGTTTCTCTGCGGTGTAGGCTGGGACGCTGTTACGTTATGGAATGCCCTTACTCCGGGTGCGGGTCGTGATAGGGTGCGCGAAAAAGGAACACTGTCGCTATTGATTCGGTCGGGACCGATAGGTCAGGATCGATTGACTCGATCGAACGGGAACGGTTGAATTAAGATCCATTCTCTCGCCTGAAGTAAACTCAATGTGAGTGGCTGACCCTCCTCTTCTCGACCCCCTTCCTAGGTAAATTGATAATGTTGTTGCGAATGAAAGGATAAATGCAAGGGCGCAAACACGGGAAAGGGATTGAGTTTTCAAATATAATGTAGGCTATGTCTTAATAACTAAAAGGAAAATATGTCTTCGCACGGTTATGGACAACTTGTCGACAACGTAGTTTCCTCGATCAGCACAGGTTTAGCGGGGACTTGCATCGGAGCTAGCTACTTGCGTTGAAAGGACCCCGATTAACAAAGCTATACGTCCAGGATGGTTCCAGAGAAGCCATTCCATAACGTGACAGCGTCCCAGCCTACACCGCAGAAACGTCGTAGAACGCTGTCTAGTTCTACTATTTAACAACATATATAATATCAAAACCTGTCAAGAACGATCAACTACGAATGGAGGACAAGCAATATCAATATAATATACTCAATAAGCTATGATATTATTGCGACCGTCCAGTGTACGTATTTATGTATGGTATTTATGGTGCACATCATCTTAATTCAACCTAGTAGTTCAAAGGAGGGAATTATGTATGGTATTTATGGTGCACATCATTAGGACGGGTTGCGACCGTCAAGTGTTGTGATAAGCTATGATATCAGTAGGTTTGGGATCCTTCGGATATTGGTCTAGCAACCTGTATCGAAGCGATCATAGTCTTACACATAAGGATGCCAAAGATGCATTACGGTACGAACCGTCCATGGTCATTGCGTGATGACAGGCCAGGGTCATTGCTGCGATAGACCATGGAGAACTTACATCAGGTAGCTATGGCAGCAGTGGAGAGAGGTGTACCGGCTACAGTTCAGGGAGCACCATGACTCCCTAGCATATCACATATCGCTCTAATAATTCAAATCACATTTTACATTTATTGGTCCAAGGGTTGTAACTCGGCTTCAAATGGTTTCCAAGTCGCCTATATCTTTGTCTTATATTTCATTATAATGTCTCTTATAGTATTTGTCAATTCATATGGAACTTCTGTTGGTGTTTGTACTTGCTCATTTTTCTGACAGGATACCGTTGACCACGTACTCGTGCCCCTAATCAGGGTGCGGGTCGTGACAGAAACACCGTGACCTTCATATAGATAGGGCCGGTGGACTGAGATTAGCGCTGGGTGCAGGCGCAGGGCCTGCCACCCTTATGCATATGTTTAAGTTTACGGTTGGTTGGTTGAGTGAAATGATATAATTTCTTATGTAAAGTTCTAACCTTGCAGGCTAGGCAAAATGGGACATAGATGAGCACGATCACAATGTTTATGTTAAGATTATGTCTAACTGTATCTGCCGCAGGGACACGGTGGTGGACAAGTTCAGGATAGGTTCGGCTCGAAGCTGGACGTAACCACGTAACCACGTACTCGTGCCCCTAATCAGGGTGCGGGTCGTGACAGAAACACCGTGACCTTCATATAGATAGGGCGTAACCACGTACTCGTGCCCCTAATCAGGGTGGACGTAACCAGGTACTCTTGCCCCTAATCAGGGTGCGGGTTGTGACAGAAACACCGTGACCTTCATATAGATAGGGCCGGTGGGCTGAGATTAGCGCTGGGTGCAGGCGTAGGGCCTGCCACCCTTATGCATATGTTTAAGTTTACGGTTGGTTGGTTGAGTGAAATGATATGATTTCTTATGTAAAGTTCTAACCTTGCAGGCTAGGCAAAATGGGACATAGATGAGCACGATCACAATATTTATGTTAAGATTATGTCTAACTGTATCTATCGCAGGGACACGGTGGTGGACAAGTTCAGGATAGGTTCGGCTCGAGGCTGGACATAACCACGTAACCACGTACTCGTGCCCCTAATCAAGGTGCGGGTCGTGACAGAAATACCGTGACCTTCATATAGATAGGGCGTAACCACGTACTCGTGTCCCTAATCAGGGTGGACGTAACCACGTACTCGTGCCCCTAATCAGGGTGCGGGTCGTGACAGAAACACCGTGACCTTCATATAGATAGGGCCGGTGGGCTGAGATTAGCGCTGGGTGCAGGCGCAGGGCCTGCCACCCTTATGCATATGTTTAAGTTTACGGTTGGTTGGTTGAGTGAAATGATATGATTTCTTATGTAAAGTTCTAACCATGCAGGCTAGGCAAAATGGGACATAGATGAGCACGATCACAATGTTTATGTTAACATTATGTCTAACTGTATCTGCCGCAGGGACACGGTGGTGGACAAGTTCAGGATAGGTTCGGCTCGAGGCGGGGCTCGGCTTGGACTTCCAGATGCATGGAGTCCTTAGCGTTCAAGAGGAGCTACCACATTGGCGTTCGGACTTGCGAGATGTTCAGCCGAAGACTACTTGTTGGCTATAAAGAGGCATAATGTATGGAACAATATACTCCTTTGTGAGCTAGAGAGATCATGAGCGTGGTAGCCAATTGGCATGATGAGTTGGGCTATTCAGAGCATTAATATTAAATCTATATTGGCTTTTCAGTTAATTTAAAATTTACAATATAATTAAAACTAATATTACAAAAATGCTATTTGCTCCCAAAAAATTTGGATGATACCATCTTCCATTATGTGGCATATGACATGGTTGCTAACATGACAGCTGACATGGCAAAATTTAACAATAAAATTAATATTAAAATGAACATTAATAGTAAATAAATAATTTAATATTAAATTAACATTGATTAATATTAATATTAATATTAACATTAACATTAGCATTAGCATTAACATTAATATTAATATTGACATTAACATTAACATTAAAAAAATTTGGGTAATTAATTTTTGGGGTTAAAATTTGCCATGTCAGCTGTTATGTCATCTGCCATGTCAGTTGCCACATAATGGGAGATGGCATCACCCAAATATGTTGGGAGCCCAAACGACTAATTGCTAATATTAATACAGTGGCATTACCGTTATTTCCCAATAGATTCGTGACTTGTTCGGACACACCCCTCCACGAGCGGGTTACATACACCCGCGTAAACGAGGGTTAAATAGCCTTTTCCAAAGAAGAGAACCCATCCGACTAGAGAGAAACAAAGGAAAGAAGAAGAAGAACAGTCGCAATGGAGAGGAGCAAGATCAACTGCAGCGGATGGGCCGTCATCCCTACCGAGATTCTCTCGATGATACTGGTACTGTCGGGGATGCCGACGGACGAGGTAATGTGCAACGTGGCCCCAGTTTGTCGTTCGTGGTGGAAGGCGCTCAACGGTCCCTTAGACTATTGGTCCAACGTCGACTTGGTACAGTGGTGCCGGAGGACCCAGAAAACCGCTGAGATTAGTTTGACCGTAATGAAGCTCGTGGCTCGCAGTGAGGGACATCTAGGGTCCCTCTCCGCGTACAAGCTCGACGAAGCAGCCTTCTCTTTTGCATGTTTAAGGCCAGTGCAAAATTTTATTTGGTCTTATTCTAATACTTTATTTTTCTATTACAAAATTTTACGTATACTTTTGTTAATTTCTATTGATGTTTTCCCATTTTATAATACAGTGGAAAATTTCTAAGGGTTCTGCACATTCCGAAGTGCGACGTGAGTGATGGAACTTTCGTGAGACACTTGGAGTTTCTCCCTGTACTGGAAGAACTCGACATTAGCTACTGCCTCTACATCACGTCGACTGGAATAATTTCTGTCGGAAATTATTGCCGCCGTCTGGTCAAGCTGAGTAGGAACATGCCCCCTCCGAATTTCATGCTCAGGAACATGTTCGTGCTGGACACGAAAAACGAGACGGAGGGAAAGGCCGTGGCTGCTTCGATGCCGCGTCTCGAGCACCTACATATGGGATTCGACATGTTCAATGGAGACACGCTGCGATCTATCATATGCAACTGCAAGGGTCTTCGCCTGCTCGACATACTGGGTGCTTCAACGTGATCTTCGACGACGAACTTTGGAAAATTTGTTATTCAATTCAGACGTTTAAAAAACCCTTTGATAATGTAATCCCAGTACCAGGAGAACCTGTGTACGAGTGGTATAATGAATTAGATACGATCTATCATTACTGGGGTTAATGGTGAAAACACTAGCATGCATGCATGCATTTCTTTATACTCCCTCCGTCCCAAAAATATAGTCCTATTTCTATTTTCACCAAGATTAAGAAAATCCAATTAATATGTCCAACAAAATAAAATCTCTCCAATATGCCCCTTATAGATGTTTTGAATTTTGCTTTTGTACTTATTGTGATCTCTAATTGGGTTAATGAATGCCATTAAACTTTGGAGACAATATTTTGGCAAATTTTAGTTTGAATTTTGGAGGCAATATAAACTACAGTGTCTTTTCAGTATCCATCATTAGAGCTCAAGTATATTTTCAAAATACAACTCTTAAATGCATAGAGAATTGTAGAGTTTATCTTGATATAATTGCAGTTTAAATAAGGCTAAATTTGTAAATTACTCCACAAACATCCATTATATAAAAAGAAATGGGCTATAATATGGGACAAACCAAAAAGGAAAGTGAGACTATATTTTTGGGACGGAGGAGTATATATTTTTCACTAGTCTACATACAAGATATTTTTTATGAGTTCGATTCTCCATTTTGAGCAAGTTTTACTTTTGTCAATACTAATTTTTAACATGATTATTTTTTTTATAAATAAAATGGACTGTGATATAATGACGCCGAAGACGGCTCACTTTGAGATTTCGACATTTCCTAACACAGATTTTACCATTAATACAACATCTCAGTGTAATCATATCCAAGAGATTTCGCCATTTCCCAACACAGATTTTACCTTATTCAAAATGAATTCTCCGTCCTATATGGACCATTCTCCGTCCTACATGTATCATTCTCCGTCCAACTTTTCGCATTCTCCGTCCTAATGTACCATTCGCCGTCCTAAATGTACAATTCTCCGTCCTAAATGTACCATTCTCCGTGTTAGAGGAACGGAGAATGGCCATTAACAGCCAAACAGCCAAACTAATTAATAGCCTTCAAAACCAATTTATATAGATTCAAAACAAAACTAAACAGCCAAACTATTTAAAATTCACAACCCTACACAACAGTCCTAAATGTACCATTCTCCGTCCTATATGGACCATTCTCCGTCCGACATCTATCATTCTCCGTCCTATATCTATCATTCTCCGTCCTAATGTACCATTCGCCGTCCTAAATGTACAATTCTCCGTGTTAGAGGAACGGAGAATGACCATTAACAACCAAACAGCCAAACTAATTCATCTTCACGAGCCTTCAAAACCAATTTATATAGATTCAAAACAAAACTAAACAGCCAAACTATTTAAAATTCACAACCCTACAGAACATTCCTAAACGTACCATTCTCCGTCCTAAATGTACCATTCGACGTCCTAAATGTACAATTCTCCGTCCTACATCCGTCTTAAATGTACCATTCTCCGTGTTAGAGGAACGGAGAATGGCCATTAACAGTCCCAAAAATTGTTCCATACTAAGTTAAAAGCATATAATAGCACCCAAAAAATGTTAACAATAGAAAAATTCTACAGAACCCAAACACCAGACTCGAACCTAGGCCTTCCATGTAAAAGCCAAACAGCACAACCAACTAAGCCTGGAATAAGACATCAACAATGTCTCTTATAGTCTACTACCAAATGCTTGCTTACAACACTCTTACAACCTTCACCCATTGATGGCATGGCCCACATGTCAGCAATGGGTGAAGGTTGTAAGAGTGTTGTAAGCATTTGGTTGTAACTTTAACATTATATCCCAACTTCCAATAAGGAATAGGAAGAGTCGGTTAGGAACGTGTATATATATACATAGGGGTCCCCATTCATCTGAGTAGGTTGCACATTTAACATGGCTCCAAAAAGATCATCTGGTTGGGAACCATTGCCAGAGCCTTCTTCCAGTCGTCGCCGAGCCCCTTCGCATGGAGCACCCTCTGCGCCGCCTCCGGCCCATGACTGGCTGGCAGCGGCTGCAAACTTTCTGACCGCCTGCGGGTTGTCACTGGAGGTCATCGCTCGACCTCTTCATCCGACGCCAAACTTTGACCTGTTGCCGATCACTCCGGAGGAACGGGATTCTCTGGAGAAGAGGGAAGCGTTTCGCCGCCTGTGCCATAGGGCGGGTGTGCGCACCCTGCAGGACTTTGCGGAGATCCTCTGGGAGGCCAGTGAGGGCTAGACCCTTTTTTTTTCCGTGTTTTACAGTTTTTTTGTCCTCCTCTTGTATACTTCTCTGGAGAATGTTCCGGCGACGAAGTTGGGATTTAATGAAATATAATATTTTGTTAACTCAATTTGGTTTCGGCTACAATCAAACTTTTACAACCTTCTTACAACTTACACCCATTTGCTAACTATAGCATTGCTCTTTATAATTAACAAATCTTTTTACGTCAAATCAATATATCAGCGACGATATCCCCATCAATGACTTGTTACGTCATAGAATTGATTATGCTGCCAGCGTCAATCTTGCCGTCAAATCCATCTTAAATATGATTACAAAGTAAAATAGAGGACAACATTGAGTGTTTCAATTTTACTCTTTTCAAGTACATAGTCTTCTTATTTTCAAAAATTTAATCAAATATTCGTAAAATGGAAATATTGAGTCTTAAACTTCACATTCTTAAATATGTTGTCAAATTTTTTTAAATAAATATGTTTCCACCACGTTTTTTCTGCCAAATTTTTCAATAATTTATACGGAACACGTGGATATATACTAGTAATAATAGTAATAAATTTAATTTTGGAAAAGAATTTTTTAAAATTAAGGTCTCAAAATCCCAAAGGTTTATGTAGTGATCTCACATGGATATATACTAGTAATAATAGTAATAAATTTAATTTTGGAAAGTAGTTTTTTAAATTTAATAGTAATAAATTCGACCGCCTTATACTAGTAATAATAGTAATAAATTTAATTTAAGACTCAAAACTATTCTAATTTTTTCCACTTCCCAAGGTCATATAAGACGGTCGAACTTTCCCTCTTCTTCTCTCAAACCCTCTTCCTTCTCCCAAACCCTCTCCCAAACCCTCTTCTAATCAAAATGCCGCCGAAGAAACAACGACCGTCGCCGAAGGGGAAGGATCCACGAAGGGATGCGATACAGGCCCGAAGGGCAGAACTTGCAAGGGCAGCGAAAACCAAGATTATGGTCGCTAGGGCAGAGGCCGAAAGGGCAGCGGCGGAAGCAGCGGCGGCGGCAGCGACGATGAAAGCGGAGGCGGCAGCCAAGCCACGTGCAAAAAAGGCTAAAAACACTCATTATTCGACAAAGACCAGAAAATCTATCTTCGATACAGAGTGTCGGAAGACTCAACTTATGAAGATCGAAGGCGTACTCAAGCGAAGGCTAAGGTGGCAACGGATACAGAGTCATCAGCGTACTCTGTTGATTTTGAATCCTCATCAGAAGAGGAAAATGAAGAGGAAGAGCAATCATCAGATAAGTCCCAGGCTGGAGAGGTGTCACCCCCAGTTTCTAGAAACAGGGGTATTTTTGTCATTTTTCACTTTTGAAATTATTTTGGAATTATTTATTTATTTATGGCATTATTTTGGGGATATTTGAATCGGGTTCGAATTTCAATTCATTCCGACTTGTTTTGACTTGTTTCGGGGACCCGGGATATTTTGACCTTAGCGGGCCCACACACTAGTTAGCCATGACCCACATGTTAGATATTTTGGTTAGAGACTAGACTATTATTTTTAGTTAATATTAGTTAGAGATTAGTGGTTTCGGTTTGACTAAACTACCCCCCGGTTTAACCCTTTCCTATTTATTAGCTATTTAAACCATTGGAGGGCAAACTTGTAATTATCCAAATAGGACAAAACCCCCATGTGTGGCTGGCTATAGAGTAGGGATAAGGAGGAGAGAGAAAACCACCTTTCCTTTCATTCTCATCCACTTTTTCTTCTTCTTCTCCAAAGGGCTCTTCCTCCTTTTGATGCTTCCATTGATTTTCTCCTCCAACCAAGGTGATTCCTTCTCCAAGCTTGTTTATTTTCTCATGTAGATTGGTTAGGAAACCCACTAGGATGATTTCCATGGTGGTGTCCCCATTAGAGACCATTTTTGTGTCCTTTGGACATTTCTAGGAGTGTCCACTTGTAGGTTTGTGTCCCAATAGGAAAAACCCCCTTTTTGGACACTTGGATATTATTCTAATATTGTTTTTGTGATGTTCTCATTAATATTCAGATTTGACATGTTTAGAATGAGTTCTCCATGTATTTATATGTATCATATTCTTCCTATATGTATTTGTATATATATAGTTATATAAATATATTGATATATATATGTGGTTATATATGGGTGTATATATATATATTTGTGGTTGTGGTGGCTTTGTGTTAGTGTGGGGGAGTGTTCCAGGTTCGGCCACAGGAGGCCTAGCATGTGTGTGTGTCTATGTTAGAGAGGGGGGAGTATGTATTTTAGTATGTGTATGTGGAGGGGTGTTTGAGAGGGGAGTGTGTTATAGAGAGTTTGAGATAGAGAGTGTTGGAGGAGGGGAGAAGAACACCTTACAAAATAGTCCAGATTTTGCCATATGTTGGCTGTCCCCATGACTCCAAATCAGTCCACATTAATACATGTAAGCTGTCCCAAAACTTTACACTTTCAGCCTAGTTTTTCCCCTTGATTGCTGTCCTATATAGCCACATTTCAGTCCATTGTATTCCTCTATAGGACAGCCCTCTAACAGTCCATGAAACCCCAACAAAACAGCCCTCCTCTTCCCCATAAATGACAGTCCATGTTGGTGCCAAATCCACACCAAATCAGCCCACAATTTCAGACTTACACACCCTCTTGTGGCTGTCACATTGGACCTCATTTCAGCCCAAAGAAACACTTACAAATCAGCCCATGTATGAGCCTAAATGGCTGTCCAAGTGCCACCATCAAAATCAGTCCTTGAACACCATAAATCAGTCCATAAACCCCCATCAAAATTAGTCCATGTATCCCCAAAACCTGTCCAATAATTGCTTGTGTGTGTGAGTGTGTTTTGTGAGTTGTGTGTGTGTGTGAGAACCTACTAGTGAGTGATACTAGTGTCCCATAGTTAGCCTATGTGCAAAACTAGTAGGAAACCTATAGGGGAGACTTATAGAGTGTGGTTTTATGTGAGAATGAGTGGTGGGGTGAGTGTGGTATAGAATATGGTAAATTCATGATATGTTAATATAGGTAATAAGGTAAACCGATACCCCGTATCCTAACATGACCTAGATAACTAGGATACCCCAATTTCTTGGTAGGTAAACCTTAGATAGGTTGATATCTAGCTACCCTAAGGAGCCTAGGCTAGTTCCATGGGTATTTGCAAGGTTTCATTGGTTTTTGGCAAGGTATCGGGATTTACCTTAGAAGGGTAAATCCTAGTTTTGCCTAGAAATAGGATACTTGTGTTAGAAGCCTAAGATGGTGTTAGAACTTGATCTCCGTGGTTGGTAATGATCAAATATGGTACTCTAAGACTAGTTTTGACGTCGGTTGACCTTTTTGACCAAAAGTCAACGAAAGTCAACCGAGAGTCAAACTTAGCCTTAAAGCGACCCGATTTGACCGAAACCAACCCAGAGTTGACCAGTTGACTGAAAGTCAACAGTTGGTCAACATTAGACCAGTTTGACCTAGAGTTGACTAGAGTTGACCAGAGTTGACTTTTTGACCAAAAGTCAACTGTAAGTCAACCGTTGATCCAGATTGACCTAGTTTGACTTGGAATGACTTCCAGTGACCTAGTATGACCTAGTATGAACCAGTATAGCCTAGTATGACTCAGTTTGACCTAGATTGACCTAGTATTGACTTAGACTTGCATTCATGGCTTATATTAGCTTCCTTTTTCAGTATTTAGTCCTGTTTGACTCATAGTATTTTATTTTAGGTCTGTGATCACTCTGAGTATCTGTTCACCTATCAGCTCAGGACCACATGCGAGTACATTCACTGATAGTTTTCATTGTCTTGATATCTGCTATATTCGATTCAGTTGTAGTGTTATACTCGATTTCCAGTCACGACAGTTCACGGACTAGTATATGTTGGATCATGACATGGGATGTTGTTCCTAGAGTTTCATGGTATATTGATACATGTTCTATCTTGTTTCAGTGTATTGGTATAGACACCGATTTCAAAAGGGGACTTGCTACCCTCTTATGGAATCCCGTGTCATAACGTGTCATGTCCAGATCCATTGTACTATTCGGGGATGGGGGAGTTATTAGTGGTTGTGTGATCAATTCCTACATGGTTCTATGGTACTCATGGTTCATAGCTATACCCTCACCTCACGACGGGTAAAGCCTTACCCTATACGGTTCATAGCTTTCCATGGTGACCGGCCTTATCGTTTCTATTGTATTCATGGTTCATAGCCGGTCAGATGGAAAGCCTTTCCCAAGCCGATCACATGACGCACTAATAATTCAAGGCACCTTTTATATTTATTATCTTAGGGTGACTAAGTTCTGTTCAGGAGAAGGGTTACAACCCCGGTCCTTGTTTGGTTTAAGGGTTGTAACTCGGCTTCCGAACAGTTTCCAAGTCTTCCTATATATACATATACTTTATCGTCCTTTACAGTACTCACATCATGATATATATTTCCAGTTGATTTTGTCTTGTATTTCATTATACTGTCTCTTATAGCTTTTGTCAATTCACATGGAACTGCTGTTGGTGTTTTGTACTTGCTCATTTTCCTGATAGGATACGTTGACAAAATTTTACAGATGACTTAGAGGCTGATTGCCCGACTTACTACGGGATAGAGTCTGATGGACTTGACCTAGACAGGGGCTTAGTGGTAGAGCCTCTTGATTTCGCTCACCCGGAGTAGCCTAGTATTAGTTAGGTTTGCCTGGCCTGCGAGCCAGCCAGTTCTTTTCTGTTGTAGTATCTTTATACTTAGTATTATTCTGAGACTCTGGATTTTGTGTTTAGCTGTGACTTGTGGATATCTTGGACTCGTTTCCTGTTTATCTATTATATCTCTTTTTCATGCTTTCTACCCTAGTTTTGATTTATGTGATTGAGACAGTATTGCTTTGTTCCTCCGTTCGGAGTGAATATACTATACAGGTACATTTATCTGTTTAGTCGCAGTATTTACAGACCCTATATACAGCGTTCTACCGCCGATTCTGCGGCGTAGGCTGGACGTAACCACGTGCTCATGCCCCTCTTCAGGGTGCGGGTCGTGACACGTTTTTGTGGTAGCCCATGCAGGTCAGTGTCACAACTAGTGCGAACTCGTAATGGTGCTCGACTTAGAGTGCTAATTACGAGCCTGCGATCAGGATATCGGATTAGGGTATGATAGGAGTTACTCAATCACATGCTAGGAAATCTCTGATCTTTTGATTACCATGACAAATTCTTTTGCATTGAATTTAATTGTCCGTCTTTGATATTCCTATCATGTGCCATGTTGATCTCTTGGGTTCAATTCATCTTCAGGATGACAGTCACTCGTTCTCAGGCAGCGGGTCCTAGTGCAGTTCCAGAGAGGTCAGATCAGGGAGGTCTTCCACCTCCAGCTGCGGGAGCAGCAGTGGCAGATCCGGCAGGTCTTCCACCACCGGCTGTAGGAGTAGCAGTGGCAGTCCCATGAGGTCTTCCACCTCCAGCAGCGGGACCGTCTATGGTCATTCCAGACATTCTTTCACCGCCGCCTCAGCTACCGGCAGACACCCAGGGGATGATGGCCCTCCTGCAGCAGATGTTGCAGACGCAGCAGCGCCAGACAGAGGTGCTGAGACAGACGATGGAGAACTCGCACCAGTTAGCTTTGGCAGCAGTGGAGAGAGGTGTACCGGCTATAGTTGAGGGAGCACCAGCACAGCAGCAGGGCCAGGGGAGGCCCGGTACGCATCTCGACTTCCGGAAGATGAACCCACGAGATTTCAAGGGTACCGAGGGTATCCTATACGCGGACGACTGGCTAGAGGATGTCCAGCGGAGTCTGGAGTTGGCAGAGGTTCCGAGAGCTCTGTGGGTGACTTCTGCAACGAGCCAGTTCTTCGACATAGCACTGACGTGGTACCGTACGGATCCGCGTGCGTCAGTGAGGGGATTGTCTTGGGAGGACTTCAGGAAACTCTTTAAGGAGAAGTTCTACCCAGACGTAGCCGTGTCAGCTTTAGAGGGGCAGTTTGCCAGTCTGGAGCAGGAGAGCTCGTCGGTCGACGAGTACGCAGCAGAGTTTTTCCGCCTGAGCAGGTTTGCACCGAGTTTGGTTCAGGATGAGGGGTGCAAGGCCCGAAAGTTCAGGAGGGGTCTCATTCACGCAGTGCGCACTCGCACATCCGGGCGACGAGACGCTACCTTTGAGCAGATTCTGATGGAGGCTCAGATTGCTGAGGAGGATTTCGGCCTCAAGCCGAAGAGGGGCAGTGATGTCTTGGGAGCCAGTTCGAGTACGGGGCCAGCGAAGCATCCACATTTCCAGCAGAGGCAATTCCAGCAGCAGCAGCCTCAGTTGCAGTTTCAGCAGGCACCGGCGCGTGCCCAGCAGCACCAGGGACATGGCCGGAGGCAGGATGTCCAGTGTACCTTCTGCAAGAAGATGGGACACACCCGGGAGGCTTGCAGGATGAAGCTGGGAGTCTGTTTATTCTGTGGAGCTCCAGACCACCAGGTAAGGGACTGTGCTGTCCGTGCAGCTTGCCAGACAGGCCAGGGCAGAGTTCAGCAGGCTAGAGGAGGCCAGCAGGGGCAAGCTTTCACCATGGCAGTTGAGCCCACTCAGGCAGTAGCAGAGGAGAGTGCAGGTTCCGATCTTTCTATCTTATTTCCGCATTTGCTTCCTTATTAACTGTTTGAAATTCGATTCCATCTGTTCCTTGTCTATTTAATGAAAGTTGTTCTTGTGGTGTGATTTTTTAAGATAAGTCGTATGGGCAAGGTCGCCTCGATTATGAGATTTTAGAATCCTCTAGGGTCATGCTAGCAGGCATAGTGAGGACATATAGTCGAATTATGGTCGTATTTCTCGGGTGTGGGAATTTAAGGTTTTCGCTGCCAAGCATGCGGCAATGCAAAAATTTTAAATACCATAATTCTAGAGGTATGTACCGTAGTTGAGGACTCTGTGATTATCGTAGCCTTGCTCACTGGCATGACGGAGATTCTGAGTATCATGATTATTGGACAGACGCATACGATTATCAAATTGCATAAATTTTCTGTGTTTGCTTTGTTTTAAGTTTTTGGATGATTCTTTTAAGGTGGATAGACTTATATTTGAGAGTAACTGTAAATTTTATAAATTTAGTCATTTAATTCCTGCTTTGATTTTTGAGATTTTAATCATTTTAAATTTTTAGCCATGACTTGTGAGATAGAAATTTTACTATTGTTTGGTTTTAATTTCGAGGACGAAATTTTTTTAAGGTAGATAGATTTGTCACCCCCAGTTTCTAAAAACAGGGATATTTTTGTCATTTTCCACTTTTGAAATTATTTTGGAATTATTTATTTATTTATGGCATTATTTTGGGGATATTTGAATCGGGTTCGAATTTCAATTCATTCCGACTTGTTTTGACTTGTTTCGGGGACCCAGGATATTTTGACCTTAGCGGGCCCACACACTAGTTAGCCATGGCCCACATGTTAGATATTTTGGTTAGAGACTAGACTATTATTTTTAGTTAATATTAGTTAGAGATTAGTGGTTTCGGTTTGACTAAACTACCCCCGGTTTAACCCTTTCCTATTTATTAGCTATTTAAACCATTGGAGGGCAAACTTGTAATTATCCAAATAGGACAAAACCCCCATGTGTGGCTGGCCATAGAGTAGGGATAAGGAGGAGAGAGAAAACCACCTTTTCTTTCATTCTCATCCACTTTTTCTTCTTCTTCTCCAAAGGGCTCTTCCTCCTTTTGAAGCTTCCATTGATTTTCTCCTCCAACCAAGGTGATTCCTTCTCCAAGCTTATTTATTTTCTCATGTAGATTGGTTAGGAAACCCACTAGGATGATTTCCATGGTGGTGTCCCCATTAGAGACCATTTTTGTGTCCTTTGGACATTTCTAGGAGTGTCCACTTGTAGGTTTGTGTCCCAATAGGAAAAACCCCCTTTTTGGACACTTGGATATTATTCTAATATTGTTTTTGTGATGTTCTCATTAATATTCAGATTTGACATGTTTAGAATGAGTTCTCCATGTATTTATATGTATCATATTCTTCCTATATGTATTTGTATATATATAGTTATATATATATATTGATATATATATATATGTGGTTATATATGGGTGTATATATATATATTTGTGGTTGTGGTGGCTTTGTGTTAGTGTGGGGGAGTGTTCCAGGTTCGGCCACAGGAGGCCTAGCATGTGTGTGTGTGTCTATGTTAGAGAGGGGGGAGTATGTATTTTAGTATGTGTATGTGGAGGGGTGTTTGAGAGGGGAGTGTGTTATAGAGAGTTTGAGATAGAGAGTGTTGGAGGAGGGGAGAAGAACACCTTACAAAACAGTCCAGATTTTGCCATATGTTGGCTGTCCCCATGACTCCAAATCAGTCCACATTAATACATGTAAGCTGTCCCAAAACTTTACACTTTCAGCCTAGTTTTTCCCCCTTGATTGCTGTCCTATATAGCCACATTTCAGTCCATTGTATTCCTCTATAGGACAGCCCTCTAACAGTCCATGAAACCCCAACAAAACAGCCCTCCTCTTCCCCATAAATGACAGTCCATGTTGGTGCCAAATCCACACCAAATCAGCCCATAATTTCAGACTTAACACCCTCTTGTGGCTGTCACATTGGACCTCATTTCAGCCCAAAGAAACACTTACAAATCAGCCCATGTATGAGCCTAAATGGCTGTCCAAGTGCCACCATCAAAATCAGTCCTTGAACACCAAAAATCAGTCCACAAACCCCCATCAAAATCAGTCCATGTATCCCCAAAACCTGTCCAATAATTGCTTGTGTGTGTGAGTGTGTTTTGTGAGTTGTGTGTGTGTGTGAGAACCTACTAGTGAGTGATACTAGTGTCCCATAGTTAGCCTATGTGCAAAACTAGTAGGAAACCTATAGGGGAGACTTATAGAGTGTGGTTTTATGTAAGAATGAGTGGTGGGGTGAGTGTGGTATAGAATAGGGTAAATTCATGATATGTTAATATAGGTAATAAGGTAAACCTATACCCCGTATCCTAACATGACCTAAATAACTAGGATACCCCAATTTCTTGGTAGGTAAACCTTAGATAGGTTGATATCTAGCTACCCTAAGGAGCCTAGGCTAGTTCTATGGGTATTTGCAAGGTTTCATTGGTTTTTGGCAAGGTATCGGGATTTACCTTAGAAGGGTAAATCCTAGTTTTGCCTAGAAATAGGATACTTGTGTTAGAAGCCTAAGATGGTGTTAGAACTTGATCTCCGTGGTTGGTAATGATCAAATATGGTACTCTCAGACTAGTTTTGACGTCGGTTGACCTTTTTGACCAAAAGTCAACGAAAGTCAACCGAGAGTCAAACTTAGCCTTAAAGCGACCCGATTTGACCGAAACCAACCCAGAGTTGACCAGTTGACTGAAAGTCAACAGTTGGTCAACATTAGACTAGTTTGACCTAGAGTTGACTAGAGTTGACCAGAGTTGACTTTTTGACCAAAAGTCAACTGTAAGTCAACCGTTGATCCAGATTGACCTAGTTTGACTTGGAATGACTTCCAGTGACCTAGTATGACCTAGTATGAACCAATATAGCCTAGTATGACTCAGTTTGACCTAGATTGACCTAGTATTGACTTAGACTTGCATTCATGGCTTATATTAGCTTCCTTTTTCAGTATTTAGTCCTGTTTGACTCATAGTATTTTATTTTAGGTCTGTGATCACTCTGAGTATCTGTTCACCTATCAGCTCAGGACCACAGGCGAGTACATTCACTGATAGTTTTCATTGTCTTGATATCTGCTATATCCGATTCAGTTGTAGTGTTATACTCGATTTCCAGTCACGACAGTTCACGGACTAGTATATGTTGGATCATGACATGGGATGTTGTTCCTAGAGTTTCATGGTATATTGATACATGTTCTATCTTGTTTCAGTGTATTGGTATAGACACCGATTTCAAAAGGGGACTTGCTACCCTCTTATGGAATCCCATGTCATAACGTGTCATGTCCAGATCCATTGTACTATTCGGGGATGGGGGAGTTATTAGTGGTTGTGTGATCAATTCCCATATGGTTCTATGGTACTCATGGTTCATAGCTATACCCTCACCTCACGACGGGTAAAGCCTTATCCTATACGGTTCATAGCTTTCCATGGTGACCGGCCTTATCGTTTCTATTGTATTCATGGTTCATAGCCGGTCAGATGGAAAGCCTTTCCCAAGCCGATCACATGACGCACTAATAATTCAAGGCACCTTTTATATTTATTATCTTAGGGTGACTAAGTTCTGTTCGGGAGAAGGGTTACAACCCCGGTCCTTGTTTGGTTTAAGGGTTGTAACTCGGCTTCCGAACAGTTTCCAAGTCATCCTATATATACATATACTTTATCGTCCTTTACAGTACTCACATCATGATATATATTTCCAGTTGATTTTGTCTTGTATTTCATTATACTGTCTCTTATAGCTTTTGTCAATTCACATGGAACTGCTGTTGGTGTTTTGTACTTGCTTATTTTCCTGACAGGATACGTTGACAAAATTTTACAGATGACTTAGAGGCTGATTGCCCGACTTACTACGGGATAGAGTCTGATGGACTTGACCTAGACAGGGGCTTAGTGGTAGAGCCTCTTGATTTCGCTCACCCGGAGTAGCCTAGTATTAGTTAGGTTTGCCTGGCCTGTGAGCCAGCTAGTTCTTTTCTGTTGTAGTATCTTTATACTTAGTATTATTCTGAGACTCTGGATTTTGTGTTTAGCTGTGACTTGTGGATATCTTGGACTCGTTCCTGTTTATCTATTATATCTCTTTTCTATGCTTTCTACCCTAGTTTTGATTTATGTGATTGAGACAGTATTGCTTTGTTCCTCCGTTCAGAGTGAATATACTGTACAGGTACATTTATCTGTTTAGTCGTAGTATTTACAGACCCTATATACAGCGTTCTACCGCCGATTCTGCGGCGTAGGCTGGACGTAACCACGTGCTCGTGCCCCTCTTCAGGGTGCGGGTCGTGACAAGAGGAGGTAAAAAAATTTAAAGACTCTAAAACTAAGAAGATATACATTAAATATTTCAAGAAAAAGGCTGTTATGCCTGAAAGATCAATTAAGATGGATGATGTCGAAGACGAAGCTTTCCTGGATATATTGAAATTCTATCAATTGGAGAAACTGAACAAATCCTGTCTTGAGAAAATCTCCCAAACAATAGTAAGAGAATTTTACTCAAATCTTCTGGCTGAAATTAAAAAAAAGAAGAGGATCAACCACTGGTGTTTCTGAGAGGGAAACTGATTAGGGTAAATGCTGCTGTCATCAACGAATTTTATGGATTTGATCCAGTTCCTGAGTTTGATATGAAAGATATTGATAATGTTTCCATGACGGATGCAATTCATGAGATTACAGGTGTTTCAATGGGTGCCAAGACCCCTCAAAATGTATACAAAGATCAATTAAAAACTTTGTATAAATTGTTGCATGCCTACGTATCTCAAACACTCAACCCTACTGGACATGAGTTTTCCATCCATCCCGAGAGAGTAAAATTTCTTTATTATATGGGGAAGAAAAAAAGGATGGATATAGGTTCCTACATGTTCAGTAGAATGATGCATCTCGTGGGAAAACCAACTGCAAGGTCAGCTCTCCCTTTCGGAGGATTTGTATGCTCGATGGCTAATAAACATTCTGTCCCAAGCTTAGCAGGGGATGTTTATATTAAAAACAAAGGCCCCATGAGAAAACTAACCTTCACTCGAATGTTTGGAAAACGGGCAGCAGCTGCAAGCAAACCATCAACATCTGGAAAACCATCAACTTATGGAATCAAAAATACTAAGGACAGGGTTGATGATCTATACAATTTTGTTGCTGCAAACTTTGAGAATGTCTTCAAAGAGATGAAGACTATATCCGACAACCAGAAATTGATTCTGGATAAGATTAACCAGATAGAGGTTGAATTTGCTGACCAAGAATAAGATTTTCCTTCCCTCGTGAAGAAGGTAAATGGGGCTAGCCCAAAATCTTATGTAAAAATATAGACTGTGCACATTGACACTTTAATGCTAGCCATCACTTTGATACTTCTATTTATGTTTCTGGATGTTATTTGTACCTATAAAGTGAGTCAATACTGACTATAATTTTTCTTCATCCGTCCCTCAAGGTGTAGGTGAAGGATATTTTGAGAAAGAAGAAGTAGGAAAAAAAAAGAAACAAGAAGAAGAAGATGGAGACGTCTATGAAGATTCATCTTTTAAGTTTTGAATGTCTCTTATTTCAATGTGGAAGTAATATTTGACTTGTAATATTGTTCTGAATATTTGTTGGTCATGGCGGACAAACTAAATTTTGTGTTTGAAATATTGTAAGACTAAACTTTTCGCTTGTACTCAGTGCATAGTTCGTAATTTGTTTTGAAAATGTAATATGGTCTTGAATTTAGAGTAGGTCTGATATTTATTTGGATTATTGTATTGTGAATTATGCAGGTTCTATGTTGAATTACTAACGTGGATTGGACAGATTACTGGAACGTGAATTATGCAGTTTATTGGACTTGGAATGAAGTATACTTAATTTGATTATGATTTTTTGGTTGAAGCGTTTATTTGGTTGGCAGTTGGCCTTGATAGATGATATTGATATTTTGGTGTATTCCTTTGATTTGCAGATGCCTATCACAGATTTCGTGAGTCCTGGGTGCATTGCTAGGGTTTACAGGTGGCCTCATTACGGATGCATTCCTGGGATCACTGAAACTTTATTTGATTGTAATGTGTTTTGCTTTCTGTAAAAAATCATTACATCGATGCCATCAGTATGAATTCGATGCCAGTGCATGTTCATCCCTTGTTATTGCTGAAGCAAAATTGTAATCATGCATGTTCATCCCTTGTTATTGCGGAAACATAATTGTAATCCTGCATGTTCATCCTTTGTTATTGCCATCAGTACATCGATGCCATCAGTATGAAGTCGATGCCAGTGTAAGGCATAATGTAATGTAAGAAAAATTCTCTTTGATAGTAGGTTAATTATATTCAAACATTCGCAAAAAATTTTGTTCAGCCATACAGTGGAAGCCTGATAAAATGATATTCGGATTATCTTGAAAATGATTTAATATAAAATGAATGTACTATGGTAAATGATATTAAAAATACTGTAAATATTTGGTGAAAAAAATATGAGATACTTGAACATTTCCAGTCCTAAATGTACCATACTTTGTTAAAAGCACAGAGAGTGTCCGTTCTCCGTTTTCAAAGAACGGAGAATGGCCATTCTCCATATTAAAGTAACGGAGAATGGCCATTCTCCTTGAGCATGGCCATTTTCCGTGTTAAAAACAAAGAGAACAGCCATTCTCCGTCCATTCGCCGTGTAGAAAGCAAAGAGAATTGCCATTCTCCGTCCATTCGCCGTGTTAAAAGCAAAGAGAATGGCCATTCTCCGTCCATTCCGTGTTAAAAGCAAAGAGAATGGCCATTCTCCGTGTTAAAAGCAAAGAGAATGGCCGTTCACCGTCCAAATAAAATATTCTCTTCGAAAATATTATCATTAGAAAAGTAAAAAAAATTCGTCCGATCAATACAGATTTTTTTTAAAAATATGTGACAAGATGATCCGCCCGACCTCAGAAGCAGGTTTTCCTCAGTTCACAACCACCACCGTGACATGTAGCTTTATTAACAAAATATTAAATTATTAGATGAAAAATAAGATTTCTGACAATGGCATGGACAGTAAAATTAGAGCGGCGCCGCTAATACTTCTTGTTCGAGGAGGTTTCGACTATGTCCGACGCGAAGCGAACCGATTCTTCACGACGCAGCTGGTACTCCTCGTTGTTCTAGGAGGGCTCGACGACGTTCGACGCGATCCGGACCGATTCTTATTTCCATCTTCATCTCTGTTTCTCTTTCCACCACAACCACCAACACCACCACCACGACGGCCTGTAACCAAAAAAAATATAATACGAAATATTAAATTGGATGGACTTTTGATAGAGTAAATATGAATTAATTTAGGGTGTTCATTGAAAAAATTAAAGTGAAGAATGACCTGCTAAAGCAAGTTACCAACAGGTCAAAAGTCTAAATCAGCATTAAATGATGTTTCTACACTATTATTCAATCCGAACCATTGGATCAACATCCAACGGTCCAGATTTCGGATGTATCGATACATCCATTTCCAGCGGATGTATTGTAGAACGACCCATATATATATATATATATATATATATATATATATATATATATTTATATAAAAATATATATATATATATATATATATATATATATATATATATATATATATATATATATATATATATATATATATATATATTTTTTTTTATATATATATATATATATAGGAGGAAGGAGAGAGGAAGAAGGAGGAAGAGAGGATTGGGTTAGGGTTTAGGTCTTCTCTAGAGTCATATATATATATATATATATATATATATATATATATATATATATATATATATATATATATATATATATATATATATATATATATATAAAGGGTTGAGGGGGTCCGCCTTAATTGGTTACTGATGCTTTTTTTTCTTATGTTGAAGTAAGTTGGCGGCAAACCACATGCTGGCTGCTATTGCAGCAGGCCTATGCATGTGTTTCATTCTTTTTTTTCTTTTATATTTTTTCAAGTCTTTTCAATCTTTATATATATATATATATATATATATATATATATATATATATTATGCATGTGTTTTATTCTTTTGTTTTCTTTTTCTTTTCTTTTAAATCTTTTCATGTCTTTTCAATCTATATATATATATATATTTTTTTTTTTTCAATCTATATATATATATATATATATATATATATATATATATATATATATATATATATATATATATATATATATATATATTTCAATATATATATTTATATATGTATATGTATATATCCATATATATACACCATAATTTATTAAAAATCTAATAACAATTTAAATGTCATCTATCCAATTATTTAATATATTTAAACACATGTACATATATATAAATTTATTTTGACAATAAAAACAAAAACCAATCCTAGTAATTTAATAATAATAAATATGCTTATTTAATCATGACAAAAATAGAATTAATAATAATAAAATATTAGAACAATAAAATGGTGGTCTTGGTGGACTTATATCGCACTCCCTTATCTGGGTCCAGAATATTTTGCAAATACTGTAAAATATTATTTAAATAATAAAATATCAATAATTGCACAAATAATTAAATAATTAGAAATTGTACATGAAATTCTAAAATAATTTAGGAAATATTGCTACCTACATAAAATATGTCTACGTGGCCACCTTGGTCCCACCACATGCCTACATGGACTTAAATTGGGTTTGGGCCCAGTTCGGGCTGAATTAGACAAACCGGTTCATCTAAAAATCAATATATAAAATAATATTTAATTAAAATAATTTAATTGAGTTAATTCACAACTTGGCCTAGTTTTTCTAGTTTGGACAAAACTATTGCTAGGCCTCCCATGGCATGGCTAGTACACTATTCAAGGTATACTATTACATCTTACGTGCCAAAATTCATGGTCGTGTAGCGCTCCAAAACTCAACCATGGCTAAAGGCATCTTTAATAATTAATAAAACCCATAAATTGCATAAATTCGTTTTTAAGCCTGTAAAAAAATGTTAAAAAATTTAGGGGTTTTACATCCTACCCAACTTACAAGAATTTCGTCCTCGAAATTTAGGAATAATATGGTAGATAGGGTTGAGGAATAGAAAGAGTTTATCAATACCAACATACGATTATATTTTTTGGAGGAGGCGATGAAACGGCGATCAACACAACCATGCATTAGAAAATTGTGGAGTCGATATATACAAAATATATCGTGGTTTTGGAATTGAATAAGGGTTGCTAATGAAGGTGACAAAATTTGATAACCCGAATAAAAATAGTGAAAAATTTAGTAGATCAAAGAGAATAATTAGACATTTGGGAGATATGGTTGCTTGAGAGAAAACTGGATACTAATCGTCTTGGTTGAGAATTTGATTTAAGTAAACGATTAGAATCATTCTCGAGTGCTCAAGAATAATTGGAATGGCACGATAACAATTCTAGGGTTGAGGAAATGTGGAGTAGTTAAAGACGAGGATATAGCCACCTGAGTCGGTCGTTGGTTATCTACATTTCGTGTATATATAACTGATTGGGCAACTAAAGGTGATACTTTGAGTTTATCTATCAAGTACAATGTCTGGTCTTTCTAAAGTAAGTAAAGTCAACAACAAAAAAGAGAGTTAAAAGACGATGCTATTTAGAATGAAATACGAGGTTCATAGGCGACAGAAATAATTCAAATGAGAGTTGTCAATACTGTCGTGATGAGAATCTAAGACAGGTTTAACTATGTCTTAATCCACATAGAATAATATATGATAAGCGAACCAAAGTGCAATTGGTTGATCAGACCATCACGCACCGGTTCTGATTAGACAATATGTTAGTGGGTGCACCCAATAAAATATGTCAAGATCAAGCTTGGTAAAGAAATAAGCTTGCAAAACTGAGGCTAATTAGCAGCATAAGATTGTCGAAATATAAGTAAGGGATGTAGTGATGAAGGAATTTAATTAGTCAAGATCTTTTAAAATCAAGTCTTACTCCAAGTGTGGGCCTGCACGGTTGTCCTAGTATTTCTTCATTTATGGCTTGGTTGCCTATATAAGTTAAGGTCCTCTGAATGTCTAGTCTAAGTGAACTCATCAACAGGGTCACAAAGACAAAGGGTTTGTTAGGTCGTCAGGTATTCTACCCATCTTACAAGAGTTAAACTAGTGGTGTGATGGGACAATGGGTCAAACAATCAAGGTAATGCACAAAGTTCAGCATTAAGGAATTTAATAGAACATATTCACCTATCGGGTCGAAGGGGTTGAGTCAAGGTTGGATCTCTTAATTGAAGTCAGGAAGTATTTCGGTATCATGGTAAAGATTTTAGTTTAGCCATTTTGACCAGAAAGTCATATTATTAAAATAGTGCACAAGGAGACGTGTTTTAGTGGGACATGATATACCTACATGAATGTGGGCTCGTCTAGGTCTTGCATATAAAATTTCATAGAAGGTAACAACTAGTTTTATACTCCCAATATCAAAGTCACGGTAAGGGACGCCAAAAGATCTAAAATAGAAATTGGGAGTTCACGAGGTGAAAATTAATGCACAAAAATAAAGAAGATCAAGTTAAAGCATGAAATAAAATTAATTAAGGATTTTATTAAAAATGATTTAGGAACACAATTCCAGAGAGAAGATAGTCTCCTAGATGAATACAGTTAAGGAACAATTAAATCATTATTCAAATTTCAAACAGTTAGAAGGTCACAACAAAATCAAGATTTGAGGGAAAATCGAGTAAGTCAAGGTTGAGATACAGTCACATAGTTTGGTAGATGACTAACAACACTTGTGTTTATACTACTATCATGGTCATGAGTGACATGGTATTTAGTGTGGAATACTTCTAGCTTATTTGGGCTATCTTGGTGGCCTACCCTTTAAAATTTTAACTCAAGTTTCCTTCCGAAAGTTTCTTAATAAATTTCTTAAAGATGAACTACCATAATTTGTATTCACCCCAAGCTGTCTAATTTAGTCATGATTAAAAGTTTAGTCCCTTCCATAAATCTCCAAGTGACTTTCATTATGTTACTACTAACTTTTCCAAAATTTAAAATTTTCATTCCAACTTTTAAACTCAAGAGTTCATAAATCATGAACCTATAAAAATTTCAATATCACTTCATAACTTTAAAACTCCAAATTTTTTCTCAAATAATCCTCAAGATAAACCCTTAGCATATAACGAGCAATCTAAAATTTACCGCTCAATATTTTAATGCACTCATCAACCATAACTTCTATTTCTAAGTCATTCAAACATAATCACAACTTTTAAATGGTAAATTCCTTTAATCAATCAAAATAACTTTTCATCACATCATTAGTAACTCTTCCCAAATATTAGCAATCCAACTTTAAACTCAATATTCAAATGATCTTATGAGTTATCAAATTTTTTTTACCAACATTTGATATCCACAATCACAACTTTTTAACCCAAAATCTAAATAGATTTGTATATCTTAAATCAAAGGACACAATTTCAAATTTGAAATTTTCCTCAAAAATCATTTCCATATCTTCCAATTATTTTAAACCAAGATTTCAATATCATTACTTCAACTTAAAATTTGAAATTTAATAACATATTAATCGCAACTTGTACGATTCAATTTAACTAATTCATACTGCCACTTTTTAAATTTTAAGATCATTTCCAAACAAATTTTATCTGCTCAAAGATGTATAACTATAACTCAATAATTCATCAATATCAAAACTCAAGAATCCAATCAATTTCCTAAATTAATGGTATATAGGTTCTAGCTATTTTCCTACCGTATCACATAAAATTCCATCGATCCTCTGGTGATTACTACTTAGAATTCTCAAGATTAAAACCTTCTTTGGTAATATCCCAACTTAGAAACTACTAACCATTAAATCACACTTTTTAGAAAATGCCTTTATAACTTAGTTAATATCTCCGTGTATTCCAATTGCCAATATAATCCTTCTAGCCATATAGTTGACCAATAAGTATATAGTAATCCTTCTAGCCATATGGTTGACCAATAAGTATATAGTAGTGTAGTCATCTTTCTAACCATATTTAAGCACAAGATGATAGGGTGTTGGTAGAAAGAGTTCAAGCAAGATGCAAAAATCAAGGGAGGCAACGAGAGTTCAGAATTTGAAAATCAAGGAAGGTGATCAAGTATGTGGATGAGATTCCTAAACTCTAATCCTATATTGCAGGCTCATACCGGTACAATAACGTAACCGAAGTGATAAGTTGGACCTCATGGGCCACCACAAAAACATGTAACGCCCCAGTGCCAAAATACGTAAGACTAGGAACGTAGACATGCCAGCCGTGTAATAAATATACGTAAGCTGTAAATGCAGTAAAACCACAGCTACTAATCTCATCCACAAAATGAAAGAAATAAAGATATCATATAATAACCATGATTTGTCTTTAAACAATATGTTGGGCGGAGAGAAATCCACTACCAACTATTTAAAAGAAAAGAAGTACAAGACATAAAATGATTTAACGAAGGTAGCAAGAAGACCCAAGATACATCATCTTCGAAGCGATAGAGAAGATCACGATCTCGGCTAGAATACCTACGGAAGACAAGAAACACACACCTGGGGAGATAACCAGGTCCTCAGAGGGATGTAACAAGATACATGGTCCAATACCTCACCTTTTGGATTAGCGTACCATCCCCCAACCAAACAAGGACAAGAGATGGCACACTAACCCAAGACGAAGTATATTCTCAAGTCACAAATCCAATATGGTATCCGGACCCCAACAAGGTTCAATACCTTCTCATCGGAGTAGTAATGTAGCTCTCCTTCCCAGAAATCTTGAAATATTTTTTATTTATTATTTGATTTAAATGATGACTGTTAGATTTTTTAAATAATTATTTAGTTAATTATTACGGTAGGTGACTTTAGCCATGGTGGAGTTTTGAGGTACAAGACGACTAGGAATCGTGGTACGGATAGTGCAGTGGCATGTCTTGACTAGTGTATTAGCCATGCCAGGAAAGATCGAGCCATAGTGATGTCCTAATTAGGAAAACCAGGCTAAGTTGTGACATGACCATTATAAATAGTTTAATTATTCATTATTAATATTATTTGATATTTAGGAGACCCGGTTGTACCAAACCAGTTCGGACTGGACCCGTAACAAGCCCAAGTCCATGTAGTCATGCGGTACGTCCAACGACATTCGTGTTGGTGTATTTTGGTATGATTGTGTTGTATTTTGTTTTAATGATGTAACGAATATTTTCTAAATATTTGTTAATTAATATTATAAATATCGTTATTAGTTGATATTCAATCATATTTATATAAATAGGTCCTTGTACATTTTAGGATTATTAGACGGTACAAAATGATATATACGCCATTATTGGTTTGTTAAATTTCGTTATTACTTTTATTATTATTATTATTATTATTATTATTTTATTGAGGATATTATGATATAATATTGTTACTATTATTGGTTATATTATTTCTGTCAAATGAATGTTATAACATATATATTCATATTTACATAAATAGGTCCTACACTAGAAAAAGGGTATTTAGGAATTTAGAATTTTATTGGAATATTATGTATGCATAGATATGAATATATGTGTACATGTGTATGCATATATGAATATATTATATATATAGGTGTATATGTGTTGTATATACAAATATATGTGTGTAGGTTTATATATATAAATATATGTGTGTACGTGTATATATATAAAAATATATGTGTATGTGTGTATATATATATAAATACTTATAGTATATATATATATATATATATATATATATATATATATATATATATATATATATATATATATATATATATATATATATATATATATATAATATTGGCTAAAAAAAATATATATATATATAATATTGGCTAAACAAGAAATAGGAGTCCAAAACAAAGCAACCCAGGCCAGCCAACCGAAATCCCAGCCCAACAGTGGGCCAGCCGAAACCCAGCCGGCTAAAACCCAGCAAATAGAAACTGAGAACAGGAAAACCTCCCGACTATTCCCAGGCCGAGTGCATATATACATATATATATATGTATATACGATCGGGACAGAGGGAAGGAATTGCTCTTCAACAAAACCCTAAATCCTCGACCTCACCAGCGCCGACCCAGGCAACCCCCTCCCCATGCGCGTGTACCGGCGGCCGGGCGCGGCCAGGCACCGCCAGAGGCCGGCCACCTAGCCGCGCACAGTAAAGACAACGACAGTGACCAAGTCCCCGAGTCCCCGACTTCGCGGTATGTTTTCTCTATCAACGATTGTTCGTTTTCGATTCTATAAATTGCGTTAGAGTGCCTAGTTGATCCCCTTCAATCCTGTTCATGTAGAATTGATTCTACTGGACTATACCGATCAGAAGATCATAGTAAAAATCCCAAAAAAACCTATTCTAAATAGGACATATAGGACAACCCAACTACTCGAGTGGAAGGCAGATTGTAAACAAAACAAAAGGATTTTTCTAAAACTAATTGAAGTCAGTCCTAGCCAACCTATAAGACTCTGCAACTCAATTTACAGAACTCGATTTCATTGACTACGTGTCAAGAAATCGGATCCCAAATATTGACAAAAACTCGTTTTCAAAATTAAGAAATTTCAATAAAACCCTTCGATACGACGTGCGTCCTGAAGAACAGATGGCAACTCTAGAGGGGAGTGAATAGAGTTTATAACAATAATAGCCAATAAAAAATTAAACTCTTTCACAAGCTGAAAGTAATCAGAGTAAATGCGGAAATAAATAAGGAGCAAGAAAGCATACGCAAACACAGCCGATTTTTAACCTGGTTTCCCTCGTGGAGGACTAGTCCAGGCCTGAGAACTCTAGCTCAAGATTAAATCCACTATTTGTGAAATAGTAGTTACACCCCGTGCCTTTTCTTCAGAAGAGCACGTCAACTTCTTACAAAGATCGCAGTGGCGATGCTAGGAATTTTCCAAGCGACTTCTTGAACTCTTGCACAAACTCCTAACTGAAAAGTACTGAGCACTTGAGGCTTAGGGAGCTTGTGGCTAGTAGATGAAGAAGGGTATGGCTTGTATAGAGCTTTTGAGAGAAGAAAAGAGAAGATTGGATGAATGAAAATGAGAGAATTCATGGCCTATTTATAGGATACCAGGTAGGCAGAATTCGGCCAAAATTCTGGTTGAAATATTCAAAAATTTGTCCGTTGGATAACTTACAACCAGCCAACCCTAAAAATTAGGGTCCTAATTTTTAGGAGGCAGAGTTCGGCCCGAACTCTGTGTGGAGGCAGAGTTCGGCCCGAACTCTGTCTCCAGAGCACAGAATGGGTCAATAGGTAAATTGGCTTATTTAGATTGTTGTGGAGCTTTTGATTTTGGGGTATGGGTATAGGTTAAGTCTCAGATGCTCAGCACAGCTTAGTTTACATAAGTCTAGACTCAATAAAATTGTAAAATACAGACTCAAAAATATGTTGCATTGCAGGTACGAGCTGTCGTCTGGCTTATACTGAATGTAGTCTTCATATGGCATATTGAATTATCACAAGTATCATATAGTCAATTCTATCAATATTTGGTTGACTGTGATTTTGTGTCAACAATCTCCCCCATATTGATAATTGATTAAATGATATTTGTATATTCAATATTCATACCTGGACACATTTAAGAGCAATGACATAGCTCCCCCGTAATAAATGCCGAGCTAACAATAGCTCCCTCGTAAACATTGCTTTGAATCCAGTTGGCCTGATAAAAACATTCTTCCCCAAAGCAAGCACAGATACAGATAAAAATATAGAATATACCAAAATTTCTCCCCTTTTGGCATTTAGCAAATAACCATAAAAATAAGAACTAGCAAGCACACTAAAAGATAATAGATGAAACTGCATAGAAATAGATAAAACTACCGAATGTCTCAAGAGTCATAAATAATAATAAGTCTAGTACAACCAAAGTGCATAAAAGCAACTAAATCAACTAAAATCCAAAATGCATAAAACATAAACTACGATCCTCAGCAGCAGCAAGTAGAAATCCATATCCATCATCGAGCTCGTGAAGCCCCAGCATCGTTGGATGGATCAGTGAATGAACGACGAGGGTCCACGAAGGCCGCATCCGGATCCAAGTAGCGGATAACCCAAGGGTCATCGATACGATATCCATCGCGAGCAGGGTCCCATTCCATAGGAATAGGCATAGAAGGATGCCGGGACATGGAGTACCGAATGTCGTACAGTGAGTTGCTGATGGCACTCATCTGCAGGGTGGTCCGGTAGTCAAGCTGAGTCCAGCGATCATCCTCTAAAGTGAATCGATCGCGGAGCATAGTCTGGAGTGACTCAAGAGTAGCAGGAGGAGGATCCTGTCCAAGAGGAGGGACATCAGGCTCATCGTCAGAGTGCTCGGACCCAACAGGTGAGCCAACTGCTGCCTGAAGCCGTCGTGCTTTAGAGAGGAAGGCAGGGGCAGGTAGGAACTGGTACTCATCAAGAGGTACACGGAAAGTAAGAAAGAGCATCGGAAGATAAAGAGCATAAACCAAGGTTTCTTCCTAGCGTTAATCATCCAGTCCATCATGGTACGTGGAAGATTAAAAGGAACATGAAAATGGAGGTAATACAAAGCAGAGATTTCAAAGTATGTAATCTCATCGGTCGAGCCTGGTTTGGGCAGAATTGTGTTTAAGACGATCCGATAAAGTTCATAAATGTAAGGATTGAGAAACTTGGCGAGAAGCTTACGAGGACGTGTGTTAGGGGTACACAAGTCGTCCTTAAAGCTTTCTAGGGATGACCCATCGGGAAATAGAAACTTTCGAGCTTCAACAAGTCTTTCCCATGAGTTTGGCTCCATGAGATCAAGGTGTTCGGCCAAGTCGAAATCATCAAACGAAATATTAATACCCGCAACCCGTAAAAAATATGTGTATCATTGTGAGTAAGGTTGCAGTAGAACATTTATATGGCATTGCGATATATAACCGAGTTGGTAGAGACAAGTTCATCAAGACAAAGATCATGAAAAAGTGAATCATATTGTGAAAAAATAGTGAAGTTTATAGGGTGACCCGCAAACACCGGACGTGACCGAAAATCACTAAACCATTCATTGGAAGCATCAAGTGATACGAATATCCGGTCATCATACGTGTTGGGGTCGAGTGGACGAGGTGGGCTGAACAACGGGTGAATGGGTTGTTGATTGGGTTGTTCAACGGGTGGTTCAACACGTGGAGGAGCATTCGAAGAGGACGCACCCTCGGTTCGAAGTCTCTTCCCCCTACTGAACAACTTGGGAGCCATGAAAAAAAACAATTGAGAAAATTGAGATTGAGAGAAGTGTTGAAATATACCTCAATGTGATGATGAAATATGAAGGAGAATAGTGAGAGAAGCCTTCTCCTTGAGTTTTGAGAAGAGATATGCTCTATGAAGGAAGAACTAGGGTTAGGGTTTGGAGAAAAATAGTTTGGAGAAGTTTAGAAGGTGGCAATGGAGGAGAGAGAAGAGGGGAAACCGAATATTTGTGTAAGGGTTTGAATGGTCGGAACTGATGTGGACCATTGGATTAAATTTTGATCAGCGGCTGAGGCTGCTCCCGGTTCTGGAATAGCCAAGCCGAATTCGGCCCGAACTCTAGGTAAGGCAGAGTTCGGCCCGAATTTCGGTTTCTGTAACCAGAACAAAAATCAGGCTGAAATTTTTTTTGATTAAGTGAGAGGGACCAAAAGAATATGATAAGTAAATACATATACAAGATTGAGAAAAACCCATGTGGAGAATGACAGAACTTTAACGCTGAAGTAAAGTGAAGTTGGAAAATCAGAATTTTAGTATGTGATAAATAAAAATGAACCATGTAATAAACACAGAATTATGCCATAATTTAATATTTTGAAGCTGCCATGGGTTAGCTGCAGGGGCCGGATCCCAGCTAGCTGTAGTCCTGAGGCATAGTGCACCGTGTCGCTTAGGCTTTTATGCCTTGTTGTCAGAAGGACCATTTCGGCTTGTACCCATAGCAATTTTATCATAAAAGAATCAAGACATACTCGATATTTACGCAGGTTATTTTAATGAATAACAGCTTCATCCAAAATTCCAAGTTCACGACAGAGAAAATTGAAACGCTCTTCGGATAGTAGTTTTGTAAAGAAATCTGCTAGCTGATGATCAGTGTCAATAAATTCTAAGTTAATAGTGCCATTTTGTTGATGATCACACAGAAAGTGGTGACGTATTTCAATGTGTTTCGTGCGTGAGTGACATATGGGGTTCTTAGTAAGATTTATAGCACTAGTGTTGTCACAAAAGATTGGAATGTGCATAAAAGATAAGTTGTAGTCCTCAAAGGTTTTCTACAACGCCCAGCTGCGATGTATTCAGCTTATGTTGTGGATAGTGCGACAGAATTCTGCTTCTTGCTAAACCAAGAGACTAGAGCCTTTCCTAATAAATGACACGTACTACTTGTACTTTTATGGTCGACCTTGCATCCGACGAAATCAGCATCAGAGTAACCAATGAGGTTAAATAATGTTGATTTGGGATATCATAGTCCCACTGTAACCGTACCCTTAAGGTATCGAAAGATACGCTTAACAGCGGTCATGTGTAATTCCTTAGGATTAGCTTGATATCAAGCACATAGGCAAACACTAAACATAATATCAGGGCGACTAGTAGTTAAATAAAGTAGATTGCCTATCATACCTCGATACTTACGTTGATCCACAGGTTTATCGCTTTCATCTGGTTCTAGTTTAGTTGTAGTAGCCATTGGAGTGCTGATTGGTTAGACGTTGTCAAGGTCGAATTTCTTCAGCATGTCCTTTGTATACTTTGACTGACAGATGAAAGTTCCATTTGATATTTGTTTGACTTGCAGTCCAAGAAAGTAGTTGAGCTCCCCCATCATGCTCATCTCAAACTCGGTCTGCATACACTTGGCAAAATCTTGACAGAGAGATTCATCAGTAGAACCAAATATAATATCATCAACGTATATTTGCACTAAGAGAATAGTGTCTTTAAAAGATTTTATAAAAAGTGTGGTGTCAATTTTCCTTTTTTGAAAAACCATTTTCAAGCAAGAAATTGCTTAGCCGTTCATACCAAACTCTAGGGCTTGTTTGAGCCCATATAGCACTTTCTTCAGCTTGAAAACATGGTCGGGAAATTTATGATTTTCAAAACCAGGGGGTTGTTTTACATAAACTTTCTCCTTAATAAATCCATTCAAGAAAGCACTTTTAACATCCATTTGAAATAATTTGAAATTTTGAAAATTAGCAAACGCGCAAAGCATACGAATGGATTCCAATCTCGCAACAGGAGCATACGTCTCATCGTAGTCGATACCTTCCTCTTGGTTGTATCCTTGAGCTACTAGACGAGCTTTGTTGCGTGTAACTGAAACATCAATATTTACTTTGTTTCTAAAAACCCATTTAGTACCAATAATCGAGTGATTTGCCGGTCTAGGAACGAGTTTCCATACATGGCTCCTCTCGAATTGGTTGAGTTCCTCTTGCATGGCAGAAATCCAAAATTCATCATTAAAAGCTTCTAAAATGTTTTTTAGCTCAATTTATGAAATGAAGGCAGTACTAGCAATGGATTCTCTTAATGATGATCTAGTAGTTACTCTGCGTGAAACCTCACATATTACCAAATTTTTTGGATGTGACGGCTTGAAAGAGAATTTCTTTGGCAAGCCCTCCAGAGAATTGGTTTCGGTGGTAGTATTCATTGGAGTAGAAGTTGATTCCTCAACATCATCATCAAGAGTAGCTGCTGCACTGTTATCCTCATCAAAAGTCACATTGGTAGACTCTTCCATAATTAATGAGCGTTTGTTAAATACTTTATATCCCTTTGCTGCTGGCAGCATAGCCAAGGAAAATACCATCGTCAGCTTTGGCATCAAATTTGCCTAAGTTGTCTTTGGTGTTAAGGATAAAACATCTACAACCAAAAACTCTAAAATAGAAAACATTTGGGGTTCTTCCAAACCAAAGCTCATAGGGTGTTTTCTTCATAATAGGACGAATAAGCACCCTATTTAAAATATGGCATGCTGTACTGACAGCTTCAGCCCAAAAATATTTCGGAAGTGAGAACTTGTTCAACATGACTCTAGCCATATCGCCAAGAGTCCTATTCTTCCGCTCCACAACACCATTTTGTTGAGGAGTTCTTGGACAAGAAAACTCATGATCAAAGCCATTAGAGTCACAAAACTTTTCAAAATCAGTATTTTCGAATTCGTCTCCATGATCACTTCGGATTCGAGTAATCATGTAGCCTTTTTCATTTTAAACTTTCTTAACAAATATCTTGAAAACTGAAATAGCATCACTTTTATTTGTAAGAAAGAAAACTCAAATAAATCTAGAAAAGTCATCAACAATAACAAAAGCATAGAGTTTTCCACCAAGACTGGCTACTCTACTAGGGCCAAATAAATCTATATGAAGTTATTGCAAGGGTCTAGTAGTACTTACAGAGTTTATGGAATGAAATAAGGACTTGGTTGCCTTATTCAATTCACATTTGGCACATACAGTGTCCTTTTTGAATGTGATGTCGGGCGAGCCTCTTAACTAGCTTCTTAATCGATAGCCTGGATATAGTATCCATATTGGCATGACCAAGATGCTGGTGCCACGGTAACCTTTCATCCTTATGAGCATATAGGCATCTACCTGCATTGTTAGTATCTCTAGACAGATAGAAAATATAAATATTATCCTCTCTTATCCCTTCAAAAGCAATGTCTCCCGTTGACCTATCATAAATAAAGTATTTATCTTATCCAAAGTTAATATCATATCCATGGTCAGCAAGATGACTAATGCTGAGCAGGTTATGCTTTAACTCGATCACTAGGCAGACATCCTTTATTACGGGAGAGGGAGGATGACCAATAATACCATTACCTATAATATACCCTTTTAGGTTGTTGTCGAAGGATACATATCCTTCTCTCCTCATCAATAGTGACGCAAAAAGATTTGCGTCTCCCGTCATATGTCGCGAGCATCCACTATCGAGAATCCACTTACTCTTAGTTGAGGAGGGAAGGTCCACCTACATCAATAGTAGATGTGACCTTTGGTACCCAAGTTCTTGAGGGTCCTGAAAAGTTAGTTTTCGGCAACCATACATATATGTTTCTATCTACTAATCTCCTAACTCTACATTATGGAGAAATGTGTCCATGTAGTCCACAATAAGTACAAATAGCATTCTTATTTATGCTAGGAGCATGTTGATGATGTCTATATGTAGAATGGTATGGAGTAGCATGGTGATGATATCTATATGTAGAGTGGTGTGGAGTAGCATGGTGATGATGTCTATATGTAGCATGGTAAGAGTGGTGTGGAGCATGATAATGACTATATGTGACTGCAGGATGATGTTTATATCTATTAGCAGTATGATGGTGATTTTGTTTATGTACAATATAGTAATAATTGTATCTATGTGTAGCATGGTGATTATGTGTCATATGAGAATTATTTCTACGTGCATGTGGTTTATGTGCTTTATGAAAGTGAGTGTACATATATGCATGATTACATGCTACAGGTGGATGACGTGGTTGACTAGTATGAGTAGTATCATGCTTTGTTTGTGTCTCATGTGGTTGGGTTTGAGGTTGAGCAACCTGTTTTCCCAATCTAGTCTCTAATTTCTTAGAGACAGCCTGCAGCTCATTAATCTTAGTGTTCAAACCATAAATCTTAGTGATAGAGATCTTGTGTCTATTCTTTTCTTCAGCGATCTCAATATTGAGTGCTGTGATCTCTTGTGTTTGTTTTTCTATACGTGCTTCGGCATCATATAGGCTTAATTTAAGCTTAGATACCTCATTTGTGACTTCCGTGGGTGAAGTGTCACTACTATTATCAAGCAATGAAGAGAGTCTTTGAATTTTGACTTCATAACTTTTGATCTTTTCCTTGGCGTGTTTATATTTACCAATGACTTTCTTGTGGTCATCGAGTAAATCATTGAATTTATCGCCAAGTTCATCAAAAGTGAAATCATCAAGAGTTTCGTTTGTTACCTTGTCGGACATTGCCATTAGGCACACGTTTGCAGCGTCTTGAGGAGAGTCTTTTTCTTCCTCGGAGTCACTAGCTTCGCTTTCATGCCAAATACTTGTGTTGGCATATTTCTTTGAGGAAGCCTTCTTGTATGGTTTCTCATAACGGTTGCTCTTCTTTAAGAATGGACAGTCTTTTCGGACGTGTCCAGTCTTCTTGCAACCGTAGCATGTTGGATCTTCTTCGTCTTCTTGTGGTTTCTTCTTTTTTTGATTGAAGCGAATGAATTTCTTGAAGTTGCGGACAAGGAGAGCTTGATCATCACATTCCGAGTTGTCGTCATCCGTCTCTTCGGGGTCAGCCCTTCGTCGGTGAGCTTTGAGGGCGATCTCCTTAGCCTTAGGAGCAGGCTCTTCGAAGTCTTTGAGGTCAAGCTCATGAGTCATCAACTTTCCCATCAAAGTCTCCATGGACATAGTCGTAAGATCATTTTCTTCTATGATGGCTGTCACCTTAGGATTCCAAATCTTTGGTAGTCCCCTAAGTATCTTGCGGATCTTCTCGTGATTTGTATATTGTTTGCCGAGAGAAGACAAGGGGTTGATGATGTCGAAGAATCTTGTAATCATTTGTGTGATCGTCTCATTTGGCTTCATCTTGAAAGCCTCATATTCTTGAGTGAGACAAATTATTTTTGATTCCTTGACTTGGGTGGTTCCTTCATGCGTCACCTCTAGAAGTCTCCATACTTCATGAGCGGTGGTGCATGTTGAGACCCTGTTGAACTTATTCCTGTCTATAGCATAAAATAAAGCATTAATAGCTCTCGCATCTAGACTTGCATGTTTCTTCTCCTCGTCAAAATATTTGTCATGTGGTTTCTCAACGAGATTACCATTGACAACTATCCTGGAAGACTTTTTGTAACCATCGGTGACAATGGTCCACAGGTCGAAGTCTAGCGACTTGAGATAAAAACTCATCCTTGTTTTCCAATAGGTGTAGTTTGTTCCATCAAATAGGGGAGGCCTATGAGTGGACTGCCCTTCACTATGATTGGAAATCATGGATTGTGTTGTTGCCATGGATCAGCTCTAGGATGTTAGTCCTTGTTGAGAGAACCGAGCTCTGATACCAATTGAAGAACAGATGGCAACTCTAGAGGGGGTGAATAGAGTTTATAACAATAATAGCCAATAAAAAATTAAACTCTTTCACAAGCTGAAAGTAATCAGAGTAAATGCGGAAATAAATAAGGAGCAAGAAAGCATACGCAAACACAGCCGATTTTTAACCTTGTTTCCCTCGTGGAGAACTAGTCCAGGCCTGAGAACTCTAGCTCAGGATTAAATCCACTATTTGTGAAATAGTAGTTACACCCCGTGCCTTTTCTTCAGAGGAGCACGTCAACTTCTTACAAAGATCGCAGTGGCGATGCTTAAAATTTTCCAAGCGACTACTTGAAATCTTGAACAAACTCCTAACTAAAAAGTACTGAGCACTTGAGGCTTAGGGAGCTTGTGGCTAGTAGATGGAGAAGGGTATGGCTTGTATAGAGCTTTTGAGAGAAGAGAAGAGAAGATTGGATGAATAAAAATAAGAGAATTTATGGCCTATTTATAGGATACCAGGTAGGCAGAATTCGGCCAGAATTCTGGTTGGAATATTCAAAAATTTGGCCGTTGGACAACTTGCAACCAGCCAACCCTAAAAATTAGGGTCCTGATTTTTAGGAGGCAGAGTTTGGCCCGAACTCTGTGTGGAGACAGAGTTCGGCCCGAACTTTGTCTCCAGAGCACAGAATGGGTCAATGGATAAATTGGCTTATTTGGATTATTGTGGAGCTTTTGATTTTGGGGTATGGGTATAGGTTAGGTCTCAGATGCTCAGCACAGCTCAGTTTACATAAGTCTAGACTCAATAAAATTATAAAATACAGACTCAAAAATATGTTGCATTACAGGTGCGAGCTGTCGTCTGGCTTGTACTGAATGTAGTCTTCATGTGTCGTATTGAATTATCACAAGTATCATATAGTCAATTCTATCAATATTTGGTTGACTGTGACTTTGTGTCAACACGTCCCGCCAATCCGGACGACGTGGTGGCACACCGTAAGCATCAAAAGACGCATACGAATATTACGGATGTGTGGGCTTTGACGGAATTCAAATTGGTTGCGTGTGCGCAACGAATTTGATGCGTATTCATCGAAATTCACTGGATCGACCTCTGTGCAAATTTTCTAATTACTTTGTGCACGCT
>JANAVB010031742.1:0-40000 GCA_029216955.1 Iris pallida | reverse complement strand
TGCCCAACCCTAATTCCTGTTGTAATAGGGATTAGAAATCCCTTTCAAGTCTCTATGATGCAGGTGTGGGTACCTGCCTGCTACAGGCAGTGCTTAGGCCTCCTTTGGCCAAGCACACATTTCCTTCACAGGCCCCAAATCTTCCTACAGTGGGACTAAGTCCCCGGTTGCATACTGCGGGTCAAAGAAACTGCCTGTAATAAGGCCTACAAAGGCCAAGGTTTGTGCATCCCTGCCTAGAGCAGTGGGTATTAGTTCCCCTCCAAATAACTGATACATTGGCTTCCTTCCGATATATAACTGATGCATCCCCTTTCTCTTTAACAGATACTTATATGGCTTAGGACTGCTATAATATGCCTTCCCCCTATATGTACTGATACATGAAATCCTCTACACTACAGCTATAGGCTAGATACTCAAGTATCAAGTCCCTTAACAGAACCTAAAACCAATTGACTGCTACTAATTTCTCCACTTACCTGTGCAAGGCACTGGCCAAGTGGCCTGAAACCAGAGCTATGTCCCCATTGGATGATTCTGAACATATAAAGCCTTCTTTCCCTATGATTACAACACCCTACAGACCTGTCACAAGTTCCCAAGTATTTGCCCCATCTGTCTATTCACTGCTATAGGACTCAACTGATACATAAGTGTGTATCCTTTCACACCTGGTCCCCTCCTTCACTGATATATACCATTAACTCTATGAAACTAACTTGATACCCCTCATTTCATTCCCTCTTCTCCTCTACAAACACACACACACACACACACACACACTACATACTACCGTAGCAACAAATCAGTCCACAATGTCTAGGACAGTCCACATAAGTATCAAAAGTCCAATTATATAAAATAGTCCAAAGTCAGTCCACTTGTCCCATTCTATGCAAAACCTATAATACTCATATGAAATCATTAAATAAACATAAAAATGGTATCTACATTAATGTATATATAGATACAAGTATTAAAACTAAATTTATAGCATTGGATACTCTTTTGGTCATTTTGTCAAACACTTGGCATGCGTATTAGGATACGTTGTGATATGCCCATGATACACACTCCAAATAGATCCAAACTTGCCCAAGATATACCCATATGTTCTAAATCACAAGTATGATCTAAGAAGCCTATTCTCAAACCCTAGAAATGTCATTATCGTATTTCCCCAAAATAGGTCAAAATACAAAGGGGAAAGTCTCCAATAAGGGAAAGAAGAGTCAAAACTCCTCTCCATGGTAGTCCTAATGCATGGGGGTTCCTAATTGATGCTTCTACACTAATTAACAGAATTTAGAGGATTTAGAATGCATATACCTATTGGAAGATAGATTTCCAATAAAAATGGCTCCAAGATCTAGAAATTATAAGCTCCAAGTGCTTCAACCTCCAATGTCTTGCTTCTAGTGTCTTCTACTCTCTATGGGAAAAAGAATGGGATTAATTTGGACCAATTTGGAGAAGATTTGGTGGTAGAAATAATTTGGGAAAACTTACTAAATTAGGGTTAGGATTTTGAATGAAAGGAGGAGAAAGAAGAAGATTTTGGGCTTATATAGAAGTAGTGGTTGCCATGAGGCTAGGGTTTGGGGGCTTTAGGCTAGTGGGAAAAGCCCATTAAGTTCTTTTCTTAGTCATGACAAGATTAGTGAAAAAGCCATACTATCTAATTAGGTGTTTAGTCTAACTTTCTAACTAATCCTTCTAATCTAACTAGAGGCTAACTAGAGTCAATTAGGCTAGTCCTAACTACAAGAAAAATACCAATTTATAACACTTGTAAAAAAAGTAATTATAACGGTACGTATAAAAACTTTATAGAATTTTAGAAACCCCTCTTAATATGACGGGTTGTAGTAGTTTTTGGCCTAATATCACGTTTTTACACATATAAATGTTATATATTGTTTCTATGTATATAACAATTGTAAATACAAATGTTATAAAATGTCCAAAAATCAGAAATCAGCCCGCTCGTTTTTCCACTCCAGCCGCTCTCTTTTTCACCTCCCCTCTGAAAACTAACAAAAGACCTCAACTAAGCCTCCTCTCTTTCCTGCACTCATTTTTTACTTTCGCTCTCGGTTTTCCTCTTTTCCTCTCCCCTTCTCCTCCTCCTCTTCCCTTCTCCTCCTCCTCTACTTCTTTAGAAACACCCCCACTACCTCGTCTTCCATATTGGTTGACCAAGCTTGAAGAGAAAAGCAACTTCTGCGACTACTTGTCGTGGTCGACATCTACGTCTGGCACGCTCTCCTGTGACCCCGGATGCCGAGGATGGAGGAGGTCTGGGTATTACTCCCAGACCGTCACCCGAACTCGAGAGGACCTGGCCCTAGAGCGACAAGATCGTACGCAACAGAGTCGGGCTCGTATGGCTGGAACTGGCCCCGGAGCTCTACGAGGGCTTGCTTTGGCACTTGGAGTCGGTAACCAAAGTAAGGCTGTCAACACAGCCGAGCAATCGCATTTTCTCGTCAGCGTAGTCGAGCAACCACCCAAATGCTTCCATCGTCACCGATGTAGCGTCCACCACCGGCGACAAGGTTTAGCCCTAACTTATGTTCTTATTATTTCATAATTTATGCCCTAATTTTTATTCAGAAAATTTTGATTTCATTGATTTTAGTGAAAGCCCTAATTTTTGCCCTAATTTTTATCATTAGGCTAGGGTTTCTTTTCTATTTCCTATTTTTCAAAATATCATTGAAACCTTTGAATGCATGCGTCGTACTGACATGGAGAGATGGACACAATACCTATTTTTGTATATACTAGTGTATTATGGGGTGTTCGGACATGGATACGACACGGTGCCACAGTCGATACTGGTTTTTGTTTATCCTAGTGTATTTGGAGTATCCGATACGTGTACCCATTGGTAATTGGTTTGGTCGTTCGGGATCTACTTGAATTTTTTTTGGATGTTTTTGTTTTTTATATATTCAATATTTTGTGTTTGTTTGGTGGATTTTGATTGGTTTGGATGAAAAGAATTATGAAATATGCCTCTCATGGAAAGATGAAAGCAATAAGTTCCTTGAGGTTCTTCTTTCATAAAATTTTATTGTATGATAGTTTATGGAAAGATGAGAGCAATAAGTTCCAAAATCTAAATCAATTGGGCGATATGGCACTGGTTTTCTGCTATGTTTATATTAAATTATCATATATGTTATCTAAATTTTTTTCCTGTTCTTTGTGTTCGGAATAAATTCTTGAAAGCTGGACTCTACGCTTCCTTAAGTCATCTACCTATAGTAGCTTTTTCTTCAAAATAACTTCAAACTAACTTCTGTTGGAATTAAAGAAAATATTTATATTTATTCCTGTGTTAGGACTCATATACATGTCGATGAGATTACTACAGCTCTGGGAATCTATTATTTCAGGTGAGCCGCTTCATCCATGGCACTGTGAAGCTTTTTATTTACCATTATGTTTCGCTTCACCTCCTTCTCTTTACCCTCCAAAACTTCTGAATTGGCTTGTACCCAATTATTTTTTCTTTCCTTTCCTCTCAACAAGTCCATTTTTTCTGTCTCTATTTCCTAGTGAAATAGAGGATCATACATCCATCATTTCCTTTTTCCATGCATATTCATTCATTCTCCTACAATTAATTGAATCATACTTAATTTCTCAGGTAAATGTATTCTATATGCCATTGCTTTGATTAATTAGGGGGAAGAAAAAAGTTTAAACTTTTCATTCTTTTGTTTCTCTTTCCTTGTTGGTTTACAGGAGGCTATTGGAAAGATGGAATTTGTAAGGTATATATAGTTCTAAGACGATTACTTTGGAGTAATCTTGAAATCTTACAATTAGTTTTCTAATATCCAGTTTAGATGGTTTTGTTTTATCTGTAATATTGTGGTTACTTACTGAGAATAACTTTTTTTCACAATTCTCGCCTCCACCGAGGTCAAATAGATGCAACAATTAAAAGCCTGACGCTAGATTCCTGTGTTAATTGAACATAAGCTTATAAAAATTTATCTCATGTATTTGGAGTGTGTAAGTAGAACAACAGACATAATACCAGCTAAGATTTGAATGAGTTATTTGAAGTTAAAAAGAACTTTGATTGGGATTGCAGAAAAAATAGTTTTCTTTTGTTAGTGTTACATATGACACGGCCATTACTAGAGAAGGAAACCAAGACACAGAGCTCCACCAAATTATTTACAAATCGGAGTTTGGCTCAAATGTTTTTGTACTAGCTGTAGCTGTAGATACGTATGTGAAATGCGACTATGTAGAGAATGTGAGCAAGGTGTTCGACAAAATTTCAAAGAGGGATCTGGTATATGGACGGTATACCAGACGGTCATGATCTGTGGATAAGTCGAATATGGTTGACATGTAATTTTATACTTATAGTTTTTATTTAGTGAATTCAAAAATTCTTGTTTATTTATTAGTCCAGTACAAACATTTGAAAATATTAGAAATTTTGTGTCTTTCAACAAAGGACAAACATTCAGATTGACTGTTGCTTCACTTCTCTAGATGTGTTATTAGGTATGAGTCATCTTCCTTATCTCTTGATCAATGCCACACTAATTTGTTGCAAGTGTAATTATATTTTTGGTTCTTTACATGGTTAATCGCATGTTTAGAAATGAAGTGTCATTGATTTCTTTTTATGGTGTCAGTGTTTTCCAGGTGAGATTTACAATTCTAGATGTTGTAAATGTAAGCAAACAAACAAAAAAGAAACAGGGAAAAAGAAACTAGGTTTATTTAGCAAGGTATTACTCCTTAACTGTACAATATTCTCATGGATGAGACTACTCTCTAGTTAACTTGTAGTTATCTTTCTATGTTTTCTTGCATTTGCATCATTTTTGTACTTGTATCCTGTATTTAGTTATTCTATTAAGAATTTTAAGTCTCCAGAGGAAGAGAGAAAGAATAAGCAAGTGACAACATGTGAGTCATAAGTGATTCAGGAAATGAACAACTACCACAAGACGGAAATAGGCAATCCTTGAATTATTGAACATCATCTTTGGAATGAAATGCTAATTTTAGAAGTGCATCTACTTGTCTAGAGTTCCTCTATTTAACAAGGTAATAGTTTCTCTTTAATATATTTATAATTTCTCTTTCCCATTTGTGCTCAACTCTAGTAGTAGGTGATAGAACAAGAAAATTTTGTAATGATGTAAGAAGGTGATGTAGAAGCATGCTGTAGCATTTTTAAAGAATATGAACATGAACATTCTCTGTACCTTGAACAGTTATAATTTCTAGACAAAGGTCATCTATAATGAATATGAACATTCCCTGTACCTAGAACAAGCAAAACATAATATGTGGGCTTAAGTAATCTAAAATTTATCCCTCTAACATTTGCTTTTCTTCAAACTTTTCCTTCTAACCTTCATGTATTCTTACTCAGTTCTTCTAACTTTGTTGTATGAGTTAAAAAGATGCTTAATTTTATAATAGTACATATTGTAGGTGTATCTATGAACTCTTTTTGCTGGGATTTCTTAATCTTGGTATCCTATTTATGTAAAGGACTGGATTGCTGTATTTTTAGTCTTGATATTTCTTAGACAATTTTACTATTCGGGCATGTGCCTTGCTTCTTAAACCAATGATTTATGAGCTTCTTTCAGGAGGTATAGACTTTTGAGCTCAGATTCTTTATAATTCCTAACATTCATGATTTTGTTCTCCTACATTTGTCTCTGCCTAATATCTTCCTTTATGATTGGATGGAAGAAGTAGATGCCTGGGAAATAGTACCTGCATTTACAGACCTATTGAAAAATACCAGCATATAATTTATCAAAGAATATGACTGGTACGTTTCAATTTCTCATGGAAAGTTGTTGATTCTTATATTTAACTTATATTTTACTCCTTATACATACTGAAGCAAGGCACTAACATGGTTTTCCCTTTCATTTTGCTCTCTTCCAGTTATAATGTGATTACGAGATATTTTATAAATTACTATATTGGATGTGTCGTATTTATTAGTCTGCAGTGGATAACCCATGAACAAAATAAGTTCCTTCTGGGATTTAGATGACCTCCAGACCAGGTACACGTACTCCTTGACCTTTTTGCTCTTTTGGCTTATATGTTTTTAAAAGAGGCGATGATGTTCCTTATCAATTTGCGCTATCTATTTTTAAAAGAGACGATGATGATCCTTATCAATTTGCTAATTTTTATTTAAGAATAAGGTTTGTCTTTCTTTTTCCTGTCTTTCGAGGGCGTGGTGGCTCAGCTGCAGCCATTTTGGTAAGATGTACGTGATTTAAAAATCCACATTCTGATGGAATCTCTCTTTATTTATTTATTTATTCTTTTTTAATCAATAATACCTATAAAAATGGGATAATGACAACAATAAGAATTCTCATTGAGTGAATCTCTACCATCCTATGATGGAGAGACATGTTCCTGGAGCCATTTGTCGATATGAGCTCTTATCAGTCTTTTTTCTTTTTGCTTATGCTTTGGTGTATTAGGTAAGTACAAGGTATTCCTGGGAATTGGGGGTTAATGGCGTGGTGGCTCAGTTGCAGCTAATTTGGTAAGATGTACATGATTTGGAAATATTTATATTCTTATGGAATCTCTCTTTATTCATTCATTCTTTCTTTTTTTATCAATATGGGATAATGACATCAATGAGAATTCTCATTGAGTGAATCTCTAAAGTGATGGCGAGGCATTTTTCTGGAGCCATTTGTCGATCTGAGCCTCTTATCAGTCTTCTTTCTTTTGGCTTGTGCTTTGGTGTATTGGGTAAGTGTAAGCTATTTCTGAGAATTGGGTTGTATCAGTCACAAGGGTTATAGGAATATCTCTTTATTCATTGTGACGGAATCTCTCTTTATTCATTCAGTCATTGCTTTTTTTATTCTGATGGAGATCTCTTTATTCATTTAGTCATTGCTTTTTTATTCTGATGGAATCTCTCTTTATTTTTGATGGAATTTCTGACTGAGATCTCTTTATTCTTTATTTGTAGGGTACAATGTTGATTTTTGAAGGGATATATAATGTTGGCTTTTGAAGGGATGTAACTATTTGGTGTTGGTGAATACAATGATGTTTTGAGGCCAGCTGCCCTAAAAGGAAAAGATGTATATATTTTTGGATATTGAAATGTAATAGTGATATGTTGGTGAAACAAAAGAGAGTGATATATTTTGAAATGTAATTAAGATGGTGTGATATTTGGATATTTTTAATAAAATATTTCAAATGTTAGTCAAATTTCATATTTCTGTTGTCTCAGGAAATTAATATCTTTTTATAACGCATGAATTATAAGCATTGACAGATGATTTATGTGTGAATAATCAGAACATAACTTTAAAAAGTGTTATATATAATGATAATATTAATGTCGTTTTCAAATTTAGTATTATATATAATTGACTTAATTATCTCGTTTTTTAAAAAAAGATGTCATATAAGTGTAAGTTATATATAACAGTTTTTGTAAACTTTTATAACACCCGTGTTCATGATGGTTGCCTGCTTCAAAAAAACCGTCATAAATTGTCATATATGACAGATTTTACCCAACATAAAAAGGTATTTTTCTTGTAGTGTAATCATTTAATTATGTGGTCATGTCAAGTTGGTTTAGGTCCTCTAGGGCCACTAACAACTATTCTAACTAAAGGCTAACCACTAATCATATTCAATAAAAAGCATATGCACTACATCAAAATATATAAATAATTAACCCAAAAATATAATGACTAGTTTCGTAAAATAAATTTATCATTCAAAATATAATCTGAATTTACAATAAAAGCGAGAGATAGAAAAAGTCAAAAACTACCCCTCTTCTGGAAAATAGAGGTTACAACTTACACCAAAGCTTGGTTAGATGATGATCCTTTCAACATATAAACGGACCCTACTAAATGTTCCAAATCACTAGTGCTACTTTGCCATTACAACTATGCTTGTTTCCCTAGGCCGAATCATTTATGTGGTCGTGACAACCATTTGAGGAACGAAAATCTTGGGCACAAATTATCCATGACCATATATGCCTAAGAAACTTAGTTATTCAAGTATAACATGCAGGATAATAGAAAACTTGATATTCTCATTGTGTATTCTACTTTCTTCATGTCATCGCTCGATATTCCATATTACAAATTTCAAGGTTCATCCATGTAAACTCCCAGATTTTCTTAATTTATTTTATTTAATTGACCTGAATAGTAATTTTTGGTGTTTTACATATAGTTTTTTAAACAATAATTATTATTTTTATATATGGCCTTAGTCATGGTTACGTTTGGAGATGCGGGTTGACTAAAAAATATAGCATGCCTAGTATAGTCGCATGCATGACTAGCCTTTTAGGCATGGCAGGAATGACATAGCCATGTCCATGTCCTATGCATGAAAACCAGTTAAGAATGTGACACTTCATAAATATTAGTATATAAATAAATAATTAATATATATAATTATTTTTAATATAAGATTTTTCTTGATTAATTAAGGCAATGTGTGCATATATAAGTATGTGTGAATTTAGTTACTATTATTATTATTATTATTATTATTATTATTATTATTATTATTATTATTATTATTATTATTATTATTATTATCATCATCATCATCATTATTATTATTATTTATTAAATATATGTAATATGCATTTGCCATGAATAAATATTTTGATATTAGATATTGTTATAAAATATATTAAATACGTTATTAAGATTTTTTTATAGGGATTTTTAGTGTTTTAGTTAAATTTTATTAAATGGATATATATATATATATATATATATATATATATATATATATATATATATATATATATATATATATATATATATATATATATATATATAGCTCTCTCTCAGCCGCCAGAAAGAAACCTAACCCTAATTTCTTTATAAGAAAAGAGAAGATGAAGGTTGTTGCCGCCTACCTCCTGGCCGTCCTTGGCGGCAACTCCAACCCCTCCGCCGCGGACATCAAGTAACCTAACCCTAATTTTTTTATAAGAAAAGAGAAGATGAAGGTTGTTGCCGTCTACCTCCTGGCCGTCCTTGGCGGCAACTCCAACCCCTCCGCCGCGGACATCAAGTCCATCCTCGGTTCAGTTGGTGCGGAAGCTGAGGAGGAGAGGATAGATCTGCTGCTTTTTGAGGTCAAAGGAAAGGATATCACCGAGCTTATTGCTGCCGGAAGGGAGAAGTTTGCTTCCGTTCCATCCGAAGGTGGTGGTGCTATTGTTGTCTCCTCTGGTGGTGATGGAGGTGCGGCTGCTGCCCCTGCCGCCGCTGTAGAGGCCAAGAAGGAGGAGAAGGTGGAGAAAAAGGAGGAGTCTGATGATGATATGGGATTCAGCTTGTTCGACTGATACTGGTTTTTGTATTTCCGCAACATTAGGGTTTGCAGGTTTAGAATTGGATTATCTTTTTTAAGTGTAGGGTGAAAGAAAGCTACTTTGTTTGTTGACTTCAGTTGTGGTGCTTTAACTATGCAACTTATTGGAAATTTAAGTTAATGATCTGTCTATGCATTGGTTATGAGCAAAAAAAAATAAAAAATAAAAAAATAAAAATAATATATATATATATATATATATATATATATATATATATATATATATATATATATATATATATATATATATATATATATATATATATATATATCGCCATCCCACCTCTAGGACCCCGCGCCCCAACCACCCGCTTTTTGACTTTTGAATTTTGAACTCAGCCGAGTTCAAAATTTTATATATATATATATATATATATATATATATATATATTTTATATATATATATATATATATATATATATATATATATATATATATATATATATATATATATATATATATATATATCTTATGCTGGTTATTGAAGGTTTTTAGTTTGGACTTTGCTAAGGGCTCCACCTTCACCTTGTAGGAACTTAGGCTATCTCCCGGTTCTAACCTCTAGTTCTCCTTTCAATGAAGGCTAGGCATTGTTTAAAAAAAATTATATATATATATATTAATATATATTATATATATATATATATATATATTATATATATATATATAATATATATTATAGCAAAAGAACTTTTATTGATGTACCATGCGCAAAATGCCGAAGCCTATACAAGTAAGCGTACCAGGCGCGAAGAAACAACAAAAGCTAAAAACCAAAACCGAGCACCCGCGGGTGCTACAGATGGGCTAACGCAAAGCCTGCAAAATCGGTCCGTAGAGTGGGAGCAGCGGGTCCTTAGTTTAAGAATATGACGGAGGACTTCGCAGATCAGTTGTGCCGGGTTGTATTGGCGATCTTCATACCAGAATTTGTTTCGATTCTTCCAGAGGACCAAAATACCAGCGGCTGCGGCGATCTGATGATAATGAGAATCGTCCCAGTTTTCCAACAGATCGTCTAAGCCCCCAGGCCGGTGCCTCTTCCTACAGCGATGAGCAAGGTCGCACCATATCTGATTAGCAAGATCTCCGGATAGCAGGATGTGTTCAGCTATTTCTGGTTTGTGGGAGGTGCAGCAGTGGCAGCTAGATACGAGGCTAAAACCGATGGTGGTTAGGGAATCGTCGGTCGGAAGCTTCCTACGCTGAGCTCTCCAGATCATAAAAGACCACTTGATGGGTATACATAATTGCCAAAAAGGAGCGATCAGTGGGGACGGCACGCCACCGTGCCTTACCTCGCGCCTGGCTGAGTCCATCATGAACGAACCTCCAACGTTAGGGGCCCAAATCAAGGCGTCGGGGAGATCGTTGATCCGAACGTCCGTTGTGGCTATCTCGTTCGCCGCCTCCGCCTGGATCCACTCTCTGATTCGCTCCCAACTCTAAGCTGTAGCATTATCTTAGAGATCCACGATCGTGCTGTTAGGTTGAGCGTTTGTGGAGATATGGTAGATCGCGTTACCAATCAACCGTTCGTGGCAGGGCAACGAGTTACCGTAGCCAAGCCGCATGCGGATAAGGGATTCAGCAAGCTGACGTCCGTGAAGAATATGACGCCAGGATGCTGAAGAGCGGTTGTTGGCCACCGCAGTCACTAGGTAAGAGTGTTGGAAGTATCTAGCTTTCATGAACCGCGTCGAGATAGAGTTATGCGATCTAACCTTCCACCATAATTTCATGGAGCAGACGTCCACAATATGCACTAATTTGATGAATCCGATACCCTCCCCGTCCGTAGGTTTGGCCATCGTGTCCCAGCTGGCCCTGTGGTGCTTATCTTTGCCATCTTGATGACCCCAGAAGAAATTGGCAAAGAGAGCCTCCAGGGAGGCTAGAACCTTCGAAGGCGGGGAGCTGACGGCCAAGGTGTAGATAGGGATAGAAGACAGAATGTGCTTGATGAGGATCATCTTTTCGCCCGGAGATAGAGTCGCGTTATGCCATCCCTCGATCTTCTTCCTTGTCTTGTTAACGAGTCCATCGAAGATGCCCGAATTAGATCTGCCGTATACCAATGGACAATCCAGGTTGGTGAATGGTGGGTATGCAGTGGTGAAGGAGGTGTGATTGGTGAGAGTGACCGAGTGGCTCCTGTCTTCTTTGTAGTAGATATAGATGACACTTTTTTCGCAATTGATCCGTTGTCCAGAACATCTGGTGTATTTATCCAGGATGCTACAGACTACCTCCACAGATCCAACGTCCCCGGAGGAGAAGATGAGGATGTCGTCGGTGTAGGCCAGGTGGATGATTAGGGGGTAGCCGATGGTGGTGTGAAAGTGGTGGAATCTGGGGATGTTGACCATGCCGTTAAGGTTTCTGCTGAGGGATTTGGTGGCAATGATGAATATGGTGGAGGATACAGGGTCTCCTTGACGAACACCTCGGCTTGATTTGAAGAATCCGTCCGCTTGTCCATTGATGACAGTGGAGAACCATGAGTTGCTTGTAGATCTGTATATGATGTCTGTCCATATTTCGGAAAACCCGTAGGCCCTGAGAACCCAAATCATGAATTGCCAGTCCAGGCGATCGTATGCCTTCTCCATATCAAGCTTGATGGCTATATTACCCCCCTGGACGGGAATTTCATGCATGTTATCATTTCCTGGGCTAGGAGGATGTTATCAATGATGTTCTGCCCTAGAACAAAACCACTTTGTTCCCCGAAGATAATCTTGGGTAGAATGTGGGCCATGCGGGTGGCAATGATCTTGGATATAATTTTATTGGCGAAGGTGCAAAAGATGATCGGTATAAAATCTTTGAAGGTCTTCGGGTTATCTTTTTTTGGGGATTAAGATGAGGTTGGCTCTGGATAAGGATTTAGGATAGCGCGCTCCTTGAAATAAAGCTGTTGCGGCTTCGATCACATCAGTCTGAATGATGTTCCAATAGGACCGGAAGAAAACCCCAGAGAATCCATCTGGACCTGGAGCGCTGTGTTCATCATGGGTCCAGACCGTGGACTTAACTTCTTCCACGAAAGGTGGGGTTAATAATAGTTCATTATCTTGCCCATCAATTAAGGGAGGGACCTTAGACAAGAATATCTCATCCTTAACGATGACCTCTTTTGTGAAAAGTTTGGATTAGAAGTTGGCGGCAGCCGCCTGGATGCTCCGCTGATCTTTGAGTAAGGTGCCATTATCGTCAGAGGTTTGATGAAGAGTGAGTTGATGTCTGCGTCCCCTAACGCAGGCGAAGAAGAAAGCAAAGTTTCTGTCGCCTTCGATATCCCAAGTCAACCTGGCTTTCTGCTTCCAGAATTCTGTCTCAACTTTCAGGTAGGATTTAAGGATAGCCTTGTTAAGGTTAAGCGTGGCGCGGTTCTCTGAGAAAAAAGCCGTAGCAAACCTAATCTCTGTACGAGTGACGTCGTCCTCCGCTGCCTTAATTTCTTTGAAGATATTACCAAAAACGAGTTTGCTCCAAGAAGTAACAGTGCTCTTGGTGGCCTTAAGTTTCACGGCCACTCTGATAAGGGGGTATGGGTTGTTCTCCGAATTCCAGGCGGAAGCAACGATGTTTGGAATTGAGGGTGATGTCTCCAGAAGTCCAGGAATCTGAAGGGTTTTTAATAGGGTTGGAGTTGCTGCTGACCTCAATAAGAAGGGAAGAGTGGTCGGATTCTATAGAGTTAAGGTGGGAGAGGTTGAAGATGAGATTCATATCGGACCATCGGTTGTCGACGAGGGCGAGGTCCAGGCAGGAGTATTGGCAACGAGCTTCTTCTTGCATGTTGCACCAGGTGAAGGAGTTGCCGGAGTAGGGGAGGGGGTGTAAGTTAGCCTGAAAGGTGAAGGAGTTGAAGTTTTTCATGGCTGGTTGGTGGGGAGGGTGACCCCCCTACTTTTCCTCGATGCTTGCGATAGTGTTAAAATCCTCAAGGCATATCCATGGGAGGCTGTTGAGGGAGCTGTGGGTGTCCATAAGGGTGTTTCAGAGCTGTTTGTGCTCGACGTAGTCGCAGCTACCTTGGACAGCAAAAATAAGGGATCAGAAGGAGAGGGCGGGGTATTAGAGCCAGCATGAGAGCGCCTGGTCGGAGTCGAGTATGGTACCGAAGAGGCATTCGTCGGAGAAGAGGATCCAGATGTCGTGACCCCCATCAATGGCGTTCGAAAAACCGAGCTGAAGTTGAATGGGTTTGAGTTTTCTATGGGGAATTTTGGGTTCGATGATAACTATAATATCGATCTGGTGGATTTTGATAAGGGAGATTAATCTCCTCAAGGTTGGTTTGTTGGCCAGCCCTCTGACATTCCAAGTTAGGATGTTAAGCATTTGCATGATTGCGATTGGCGGTGGGGTTGGAGTTGAGCTTTGAGGCTGACCGTGTGGTCATGACCGAGGGCTCTTTAGCTAGATTCTTTTTTTTTGTTTTGATGGAATGTGGGGGCCCTTTGGATACTGCAGGGGTGGCTGCCGTCGAGTCACGGCGGCTCGGGGCCTCGGTTCCTGTGGCATTCTCCGGTGGGTTGACGAGTTCTATCTCGATCTAGGCCAGAGAGCTGAGGGGGTTGTTGGGGTTCAGGAAGCCAGTATCCTGAGCTTGTCGGATCCTAGCCTCATAATCTTGGCCTAATGATCTGACAAGTTCGATCGGGAGGGAGGAGACGGGTGAATCAACAAGGGTTGGGTGGGTAATCTGTGCCAGCCTGTTATCCTCTGATGTGCCCGAGTCGACGGCGGGAATACCGTCAGCGTTCTCTCCACCTTCATCGGGCAGAGACATATCGGGGAGGGGGTTTGGCTGGTCTTCGACCTCCGATGAGGAGCTTAGGATCTCGAATATGTTGAGGAGGTGATGCCTGTAGGCTTGTCAGGTACCATACAAATGTTCGACGTAGAGGAAGCGCGAGGGCTGGGGTAGCTGTCGCTTTCGGCAAAGTAATAGTGGGAGTTAGGGAGGGGAAGGATAGGGCCTGAGATAGGGAGTTGGGTTGTCCTCGGGGATTGAGTGTTTTGTGGTGCTTTCTTTCTAAGCTCCGGGTGGGCTTTGAAGTAATGCTTCGAGAGGTGGCCTCTGATCTGACAATGCTCGCAGAAGCTAATGCTGTTGTCATACTCAAGCGTCTGGAGGCGAGTCCGTCCCCTAGCTTAAGCTGAATGAGTAAGGGTGCTCGAGGGATAGTCAACCTCTACGTAAATCTTAGCGTAGTTGCCTTTGGAGAGATTGCATGTTTCTTCGACGATGGCTACTACGGTCCCGAAGGAGCTGGCAATTCTCTTGAGTGCTGCGGGAGCGAAGCAGACAAATGGGAGGTTCGGTAAGGTAATCCACGTCGAGATAATCTTTGAGTCGACATTGGGGTTGAAGCTGGGGGACCATTTAGCGTTCTTCACGCTGAGGGATCCGATGTTGGTGGTGCCCTTAGCCCATACCAAGGAGCAGTCAGGATCAGAGGAGAGGTAGAGGAGGAGGTGTTTTGAGTCCAATGGTGCGACCTTCTATGCTGATGAGAGATCCCATCCTGCGATGGCTTCTTTAGCGAAGGGCAGTTTAGGGCATCCGGACTGGAATTTTAGCACAAAGGTCTCCGAGAAGGATGAGGATAGTGAGGACATTTTGTCGGGGGAGAACGATACACAGATAGATTGACCATCGGGTGGGGTAGTGAACTCAATCTCTGGAAGTACGAGTTTCTTCTCGACGGTGGGCAACTGTGCTACTCGATCCGGCCGTAAAATCTCTGCCAAAGATGGCTTCGATGTGCGCCCGAAGGAGGGTGACGAATGCTGCCCGGGCGGGGATAGATGATGGTTGTTCGATGGAGCGGATGCTATGTCGCAAGCCGATTGGGATCCATAGGGCAGCGAGCTGCGCCAATCTGGTGTCTCAGGGTTGGGCCCCGCGGGGCGGCTGAGAAGACCAAGCGCAAGACCGCTAAGCGCAGGCGCATGATATCCTTGGGGGTAGGGACACGGGCGCTCCGGCCTCCGCCCCCGGGCACATGGCTGCCAACAAAGGAGAGGAGTGGGGGAAGGCCTCCTTACGCGGAGGGCGCATGCCTAGAGCCTGGTTGCGTTGGCGCATAGCCAATAGCCAAAAGGGGGGCGTGCATGGCGTCTGGGCTGGGGCGTGCATGGTTGCCAGATGGTGACGTATATATATATATATATATATATATATATATATATATATATATATATATATATATATATATATATAGGGCGATGATGAGCCTGGCCTGTACGATACGGAACATCCACAACGTCAGAGGACTGACAAAAAATGGCCACGATCTGAGCTAGCGGGGGACGGAATGGGGTGCCCCGTGCATGAAAACTCAACAGCTAGGGGCACCGCGCAGACGGTCGAGGACCGGCACCATTTTACCACGGGTATAAACAACAGCAGACCATGCGGCCTGTCGTGCGACGCCCAATAGGCCTCAGAAAGATGTCGTAAGGGCGTCATGTGCATATAACGGGTGGTTAGACGGCATCGACTGTTGTAGGTATCGTGAAGACGTCGACGGTGCCTTCGGCGTCATGGGCAAAGCGAGGCGTTGAGTTGCCGGCGTCGAGAGACGTCGGCCATCCCGTGAGGCTCGGGAGTGCGTGGAGTGCACGAGACGTACGTGTGGGGTAATGATGAAAAAGCCAGTACGGACAAGATCCGTACGAAGAGTTCGAAGTGACATGACGACCGGCTAAAAATCGTGTACGGGGAGACACACAATTTTACTGAGCCCGTACGTGCTATATATATATATATATATATATATATATATATATATTGTATATTGGTGTCCGTTTTAGCCTTGGGGTACCCTTGGACTTAAGCCACCCAGCGAGCGCCAAAGAGGGGGCTCGAACCCGTGCCACTGCGTTGGAAGCCCCCGGTGCTCCCAATGGGCCACACCCCTCGGATATATATATATATATATATATATATATATATATATATATATATATATATATATATATATATATATATATATATATATATATATATTGTGAAATGAGAGAAAGAGAAGAAATTGGTAGCCAGAAAGAATGTACGTATCTTTTCTCATTCATAAGATATATAGAGGGAAATCAGATAGAAGTTGTTGTGTGTGTGGATAGGGCATTCATATTTGGATTTATCCAAATCACAAGACTCCCCCTTAGATGCCCGTTTTAATTATTGCCTCATTAAAACCTTTTGAAAGGAAAAACCCTTTGGAAAAAATCTATAGAAAAAATAGTACATTAATATTCTTTAGGAATATGATTCTTTCGGAATCCAAGTGGGTGCGACTTTACTTCCTCGTTAAAAATCTTTCGAAGGAAAAACCTAGTAGAAAAAAGCACGACGAAGAAAAAGAGTACAATGCGCAAAGACATACATCAAGATGTGTCCATTAGCATCTTCAGGATGCTTTCATCTATAAGAGTCTCCCCTCAAAAATATTATATTCTTGTTCTTACGTTAATTCAAAATAAAAAATTAACCCTCAATACGATATTACATCTCACCCCAACATTTTATTTGTCTATATATATATATATATACTCATATCCTTATGAAGAGGTTGTAGGCTTTATTTGTGATGCCTGAAAGCTCGTAACTCTCCTTGATATGAAGAACTTTTGAAAACATAGTCAAGCACATTCTCTGTTTGCTTTGATAAAATTGTCGCAGTGATTTTATTTATTCTCTCTAAAATACCTGCAACATTTATAAAACATACCTTGTTTGTGGTATCCCATTAATAGAGTATCAGATAAATATTATTTATGTGCATATCTTATTAGATCAAAACATTCATCAAGAATAATTTATGTGCCTAATATTATTCTAAAATATTGTGTTGACTAAATGACAATAAAGAATTTTATATTCTTTAAATATGGTACTTTAGGACCCAAAATATGTTATTTTGGTTATAAAATATCCTATTGACCTGAACATTATAGGTATATCATACATATTAAATCTCTACAAGAGATTTATCTCTGCAAGAGATTTATCTCTACAGAAGATTATCTCTACAGGAGATTCCTCTCTTCGGGAGATTTTTGCTCTCTTTAGGAGATTTCTGATCTCTACAGGAGATTCCAATCTCTTCGGGAGATTCCATATCACTTCGGGAGATTTCTTCTCACTTTTGGAGATTTCTTATCACTTTTAGAGATTTCTTATATCTTTCGGAGATTTGTTATCACTTTTGGAGATTCCTTATATCTTTCGGAGATATTTCAAATCTCTTCCGGAGATATTGTCATATTTTCTATCTTTTAGGAGATTTTCTATTCACGAGGTACTTTAATTTCTTTAGGATTTCTTCTCTTCAGGAGGTGACCATTTTTTGATCAATCCGTTCAAGGATTGCTCCATAAACTCAATGAGACTATCACATTCTTCTGGATGGTTTAATCATATATGGCTCATTTGTAGATCCTTTGGGGATAACATGATAATATAAAATCCTTCAATGATATACCTGAAAATTTTAAATCCATGACCTTAGAGGATATATCTTATCGTCTAGGCTATCATGATCGTAGAATATATTTATTCTATTCTATTCATGATCATTTCATGAATCCTTGAGCTAACACTGCTCTTATACATTTGGATCTCTATTTGTTATAAACACTCATTCAAAATCTACCAAATTTATTCTGTTTGGGTTTTGTACTGTAGGATCGAACACTCCACGTCTTATGAGAGATATCTCATCTTTTTATTTCATTATTCATGGTTTTAGTGTTATCCTTTAATTTTTATCACCATTTTCATTATCATTTGATAATATAATCTATGACAAATTTTCTTGGTTCCAAATTTTTCTTGAACATAGATTTTTTGGGTACCGGTAGCTCTTTCTCAATCTCTTCTAGAATCTGAGGTATATCCTCTACCGGAGCGACATACTTTGGAAAATTTGATCTTTGGTTCATGACATCTTCTGGACCATCATGAACTTTGTTCTCTACAAATTAGATGCTTCTTCATGAGCTGCTTCTTCAAGAGCGTTAGGGTGTGTTATATTATTCGACCTCTTCTTCTGGAGAGTTGAATCTTTAGAACCATTAGTATTATTTGATTATTTTGGTACTTCTATTAGAAAATACATTCATAGTAGTATAACTATTTATACATCATAATCGAGTAAGCATCTAATAATTTTTTATAATAAAATACAAGAAATAATTTCTTCTAATTAGTCAAGATTAGATAATGTAGAGGTATTGTCATGATATGTTCTTCCGAAATTATGCTTTAGGACGTTCTTCTAAAATGATGATTCATGACATTCTTCTAGAACGATGCTTTACGACATTTTTCTAGAATGATGCTTTACGACATTCTTCTAGAACGATGCTTTACGACGTTCTTTTAGAACGATAATTCACGACGTTCTTCTAGAACGATAATGTATATTCTTCTTATCTCCCCCTGGTGGGAATTATGTCTTATGAACGAGGCATATCAAAAAAATCTTATGTCTAGAAGATATAATAATCCAAGAAGATAAACATAATAATTGCAAAACATAGAAGCCAATATTACAGTTTTAAATAATACCAACATAAGACATCTAATTCAATTCGAAGCTATGCTACTAGTTATTTAGATACAATCTTCAAGATTGATGGTTTAAAAATAAACTAATCCTTGAGATCAAGGGTGTATGTTGCAATTTGGTAAGAGATTATCATACAAATTTGTTTTGATAATTATTATGTTTTTGGTGTATCTTGTCGACCATGTCATAGTTTAAAAGGTATAGGATCATTCGGCTTCTGGCTCACAATGGACCCTTAAGATTGAGCTTCTAGCTCATGATATAGGATTGAGCTTCTGGCTCATGATATAGGATTGAGCTTCTGGCTCATGATAGTCTCTGACTTGACATCCTAAATGTGAGTGATGTATATCACTATTGAATAGCTAGAGAATCTATCTAGACGAACAGGTTCTCTCTTAGATGAACTTCTGGTTCTCGTAGACGAACTTTTGGTTCCCTTAGACGAACTTCCGGTTCTCTTAGACAAGTGGTTACACAAAATTATTTCTTATTTCACTTGCTCAAAGTTTACCCAGTTTTTTTTATATCCTTAAACTAAGTAAAATTCTTCTGGAATTATGAAAGTACGACACATTATGTATCTGTTGGGTAAAATATACTTTATTAAAGCCTATAATTTGTGTGAGCAAGACCAGCTATCGTGGATACTATATTTGATCTATTATTTTTTTCGAAGAAAGATTCTATATATAAGGATTGTGTTTATAGCAGCATTGTAAACTATTAAATTTGTCTACAGAACTTCAGCTCTATGTAGGACAACCAAACATCCGTAGTCACCCTATGGATTGGACAAACGTACGACATACACTCTAATTTTTTTTCTAATTTATATGAGGTTTGCAACTTTAAAATATATGCAACTATATTATTGAAATACCAATGTTCAGGTTGATAATTTTTACTTTTGGCCTTTTGAGGGCTAACAACCCGTTGCGACCTATAAAAGTTAGTTCGCATGTGACAAATTTTCTCCAAACATGCAGCGCAATACCTGTCATGCATGCACCAATTTGGGTATGGTACAAAACTCAAGCAAATAAATAACTTATCTTATACAATGTTTAAAATGTCCACCAAAATGTTCAGAATATTTTCTGACATGTTGGATTTGCAACTGAGCTAAAAATGACAATGATATTACATATATGCAGTCTATGCCGTTTAATAACATTGAATCAGATATGATATTTTAGCCTAAATCATATATGATTAAATAGCAACTACCAAGTAGATAAGGTAAATATCAATAAGTTAAGTTCAATTGACACATGTATGAATTCACCAAAAAACCAACATCTACTACCGTTTAACCTGGTTCTTATCATAAACTAGGTTCAGAGCATACACTATTTATACATTTAGCTCTATGGGAACATGTCAATAATGTTAAAGCTATATTTTTACCAAGGTTCTAGAATTTTTATGTTCCTTGGGTGGGTATCAAGGTCGCATGAGTCTCTTTTTAGAGTAGCGTTAATTGGTAAAACTTCTTATATGGCTATGGACTCATTCTATCATGGAGATGCCATTTATTTAAATGCATGACAAATTAAATTCCTAGAAATGATAATGCATCAAGAATTTAAGATAAAGAATATCAAAATCATAATACTTTATCCATGGCATGTTTAAGTTCATTTATTTATTCTTTTATCTAATAGATTTTATATTCAGGTCGTTTCATATGCATAAAAGAAAATTATATATTTATAATAGAAGTAAAGTACCAAAAGCATAGTAAGCGCAAAAAGATATGACCACAAAATAGATTTTATGAAGTAATCATTGTACTTATTCGATTCACTTAGAAGGTACACTCCTTTTACATAATTGCCATCATTTCTATTATATGTCTTGCAACTGCACCCCTTGAAGCCAAACATAATCGAGATTCTACTTCATATTAACAATCATCCTCACATTCACCAAAGAAAAGTTACTATAAACATCTTGTGTAGGGAAATGTTTACAACCTGAACAACAGGTTGTGTCAGGTGATAGTTGCTTATTAGATTAACCATTTGGAAATGACGGTGTAAATGGGTATCCATCTGATGGACAGAAAGCCAGGACCATCATTAAAGGATTGAAAGGGGAATCAATATCTGAATAATATTACGCTTTCACATATGCAAGCATCCGTGCAACATGTAATACCAAAACATATACCTTTTTGTTCAACTCAAACATATGCGGCCCCAGAATACTTCTGGTTGCAATATATGGACCAATCAAGTTTAGCAAAAAGGCAAACTAAAATATATAACTTATGCCTTACAGCAACCAATATGCAAATTTACATCTTGGAAGAAAAATATCAAGTTGTCATGTTGCCCCAAGAATATTAGTAGCAAGTATCCTCATAAACAATAAAGATACAACTAGATTCAAATACCGGAAGTAAATATAATGGAAGCATTAGGATGAATGTATTACTGAAACAACATGCTATATTAAATCATCGACTGGAAGGTTTTTGCAATAATAAAATCAATGGGAGCCATAATATTTCATTGCACAATTTATTTCTCAGAGATGATCACAAATACTATTCTTCATCGCCATATTTTATAATTAGTCTTTCATATACTCTTCCTTAACATATTGATGATGAGCTAACAACAAATTATATAAGCCTCCATTATCTTGACGACATAATATAAGAAATAGAAAACATTAACATAACAATTTTTACTATTATAGAATATATTTGGATGCATTCTTGGTATTTAAAGTCTGATATAATAACAAATAGAAAAATAATTTTTATATTAGATATCATAGATCAATAGTTTTCATGCATAGTTTGACATCAAATTTTGGGGTTTGGATCATGAGGTTTAGATCATAGTACAAACTTCTTATCAAAATAAAAATATATAGTCTATGAACCTGGTTGGATTGTTCAATGCAATTTTTTGAACTTTGATCTTTCAACAAGCAGTATCTTTTTTTTTCTTTCTCAATTTCCTCTTTTCTCTTTCTCAGTGGTAGCCTGAAACTCCTCGAACTGTCGTGCTGATAACGTGTTGTGAAATGAGAGAGAAAGAGAAGAAATTGGTAGCCAGAAAGAATGTAAGTAGCTTTTCTCATTGATAACATATATAAAGGAAAATCAGATAGAGGTTGTTGTGGGTATGGATAAGGGCATCCATATTTGAATTTATGTAAATCATAACATTATATCAATATATATATATGTGTGTGTGTGTGTGTGTGTGTGTGTGTGTGTGTGTGTGCGCGCGCGCGTGTGTGTGTGTCAAAAATAAATTAGTGCCTGGCGGGGGAAGGGGTTCTCTTGTGATTGGACCGTTGATTCTTTTCCTTTTTAAAAAAATCCTAACTATTCCATATTATCGATTGGAAACGGATGTGTAGAAGAAACAGTATACTGATAAAAAAAATTTGTTCGAAAATTAAAAGAACGATTAGGTTGCAAAAATAAAGGATATTTGACCCTCTTGTAATTATAACGAAGATAAACCACTCGTTTGGATAAAAGAAGAGAGGAAAACAATCTGTTGAGTGGACTCTTCGTTTCTGGGGGTATATTATTTTTCTTACTATATACATAGTAGATACCCTGTTTTGACCATATATATATATCCAGTTGCAGCTATCCTTATGATTGGGAGCGCCAGCCACTCCCTAGTCATTCCCACTGAGGATCTATCCGTAGACTCCGCTGGGGAATTGATGACCCCTCCAAGGCAACGCTCGAGCAATCCAGACGAGACTTCCCCCTCCTCGTCTAAGGCGGAAGCGCAAACCCCGTGCGGGAAATATACCGAAATGGATAACGCCGAAACATCAACCATCCAAACAAGATCCGCAGCCAAGCGGAACAAAAAAAACCCTCCCATAACCTCATTAATGCTTAATATCCTATCCTGGAACGTCTGCGGTCTGGCGAACAAACCTACAATAAGGAGAATTTCCAGCCTTCAGAAAATCCACAAGATCGACATCCTCATTATTATAGAACCCAAAATTCCCCCTAAAGATTAAAATCTATCTAGTTGCAGCTGGGCCTATCCACGGCCATAGCAGGCAGGCACGATATTTGGATCCTCTGCACGAAGGACGTCAACCTCGGAGTCATACAGGACTCCGATCAAACCCTCTCCTGCTGGGTGGAACACCCCATGCTTCCGGAGTGTGTTATCCTCTCAGCGGTACATGGCAGATGTGAGATCGCTGAGCGTAAACACCTCTGAAATGTCCATCTTGACATCTACACCCACAACACCAACTCCCCTTGGCTTTGCATCGGGGACTTCAAGGCGATCACCCGTAGAAAAGAGAAAATTGGAGGCCGGCTACCCCCCACATCAGCCATGCAAGACTTCAACAACTTCATATTCAACGCCCAGCTCGCCCCTCTCCAGTTTAACGACAACGAGTTTACCTGGAGCAACATACAGGAAGGCGACCGCCGTCAATACTCTCTACTGGACAGAGCCCTCACAAACGCATTCTGGCACTGAATGGGGATTAATTCCAAACTGTCCCACCTCAACTCCTCAGAATCTGACTACGCCCCTCTGCTGGTTGAAATTAAAAACAATACTAATCTAGCCAAAAAGAGCTTCCAATTTCTAGATTTCTGGACCGATCACCCCCAATTTTTGAGCATCGTTACGGAAGCTTGGAATCACGACGAATCTCCCAACCCCCTCATCCGGGTAAGCAACAAGCTCAAAGCAACGAGGAAAAGCTCTATCTAATTGGAGCAAACGTGCCTACGGGGACATTTTTCAAGCTGTTCGGATTGCGGAGGACGATGTCACCCGAGCCGAAGCCATATTCACTTCGGACCGATCCTACGCGGCCAGGAAAGCCAAGAACCTCACCAAGGCTATGCTCAAATTCATGCTCAAAGTGGAGACAGACTTCTGGAAGCAAAAACGAGGTTGAAATAGGACATCGAGGGGAACAAAAACTCAAAATATTTCCACGCTTGCGTCAACGGTCGCAGACATAAACTATCGATCCACCACACCATTGCCGAGAATGGGAACATCATTACAGACTATAAGAGCATCCAAGTGGCTGCAGCGGATTTATTCTCCAAAGAGACGGTTCACAAAGATAGAAAATTCCTGGACCAAATCCATACTCTCATAAATGACACCGACAACGCCCAGTTGGAACATCCCCTGACCTAACGGGAAGTGAAAGAAGCAGTGTGGGCGCTGAACGTGCACAGTGCCCCCGGACCGGACGTGTTTACGGGCATCTTCTTTCTCACCTGCTGGAATATAATCAAGCAGGACATCACCGATGCGGCAATCACATTCCTTGAAGGAGCTACTTACCTCAAAGCCATCTCCAATGCCAAGCTCATCCTTTTTCCGAAAAAAGAAAATCAAGAATCCTTTTACGACTTTCGACCCATCAGTATTTGTACTTTCACCAACAAAATACTCCAAGATGATCGCCACCAGAATGGCAGGTATGCTCCCTAAAATCATCTTCGAAGAATAAAGCGGTTTGGTTCGAGGGAGAAACATCCAGGACAATATTATGCTGGCCCATGAGTTAATCACATGCATGAAGTTTCCAGCAAGAGGGGGAAACATCGCTGTCAAAATTGATATGGAGAAAGCTGACGACAGACTAGATTGGCAATTTATGATCTGGGTCTTCAGGGCATTCAGATTCTCGAAAAATTGGACCAACACTGTGTGGAGATCCATTAGCAACTCATGGTTCTCCACAGTTATAAACGGTCAAATAGAGGGGTTCTTAAAAGCTAGCCGCAGTGTCAGACAGGGCGACCCTCTATCTTTTACGGTCTTCATCATATCAGCAGATGCCCTGAGCAGAAACCTTAACAACATGGTCAACACCCCTAACTTCCAGCACTATCACACATCCAGTGGATGCCCAATCATCACCCACCTGGCCTTCACAGACGATTTACTCATATTCTCATCCGGGGAAATTGGTACGATGGAGGTGGTCCACAATACCCTGAAGAGATACTCTAGATGCTCCGGGCAGAAGATCAATCACAAGAGCATTATCTACGCCCCACAGCATCAAAAGAGCACGCACTCAGTCTCTCCAACTTAACATCCTTCTCCGTTGCCCACCCTTCGTTCAACTATCTCGGGTGTCCCCTTGTGTACGGAAAATCCAACGCTAGCATTTTTGAGATCTTGATCACGAGAATTAAGAACAAACTTGAGGGGTGGCATAATGCCACTTTATCACCAGGAGGTAAAATGATCCTTATCAAACATGTGCTCACTTTCATTCACATCTATACTCTGGCGGCGTTCTCCCCGCCCTTGAAGGTTATCTCATCGATCGAGCAGATCTTTTGTAATTTCTTTTGGGGTCACAACAAAGGTCAAGACAAACACTACTAGGCTAGCTGGGAAGCCATAGCTCACCCTACTGAGAAAGGGGGTCCGGGGTTCACCAAACTCACTCACATTGTTAAAGCTTTCTCGATAAATTATGGTAGAAAATCCGTACGAGCAAGAACTTATGGACCAGGTTTATGCAATCCAGGTACTTCAAACACATCCACCTATCAGTGGCCATATCCAACAGCAGATCGTCAGCGGCTTGGTGTCGTATCCTTATCGGATGCGACCTCGCCGAACCGACGATGAGACTCCAACTGGTGGCGGCGGTCGAATCCCTTCCTGGAGAGATGGATTAGGGACAGTTTAATCTCGAGTCTTACGAAGACCCCAGTAACAGTAGGATCAGAGACCTGTGGAACTATACTAATAACGAATGGAACTGGGACAAGATTCATGAATGATCTGGTAACGAAATAGTTGACAGCATTCGCTGGCACGGAATTAGCCTCGGTCGCGACGCCGACGAGCTGAGGTGGTCGCTTGAAGCTTGCGGGGCATTTTCAGTGAGGTCGACGAGATTAGCGATCCGCGGGACCGGGAAACCGAACCTAACCATTGCGCGCTATTGGCATTCTTGCATCCCTAAGAAATGGTCCTTCCTCATGTGGAGAGTCATAAGAAAGAAACTGCCGACGGACGAGATCCTTAACTCCATTGGGATTAGCTTAGCGTCAACTTGCAATTGCTGCTCCGATCATCAGACGGAGACAATCGACCACATATTCTGGGAGGAGAGTCTGCCAGGTGGGATCTGAGGACCCTTAACCAGCACTTCAATATAGCTCCAGGTTGCGGACGCTTCCATGATCTGGCGGACAACTGGGGTTCAGCCTCCCGGCCACTAGATCATAGTAGTGACCGCTACGTGGGCGATCTGGAAGAATCACAACAAGGCGAGATACGAGGGTTACCAATACTCAGCCGACTAGCTAATTAAGGAACCTTCCGGCAATATCGTAAACGGAGCTGTGCTCCCACAGTTCGATAGCATTCTGGTCCTCGATCCCTACCTAGCTTATGGGATTCGAGTTTTCTCTCCCCCCTTAGATCCTTTTGTGGTATACTTGTATAGGCTTTCTCTATTTTGTGCCTTGTATACGTATTCGGGCTTCGGCATTTTGAGCCTTGATTAATAAAAGGTGGGGTTAAAAAAATATATATAGAGAAAAAGATTTTATTGAATTAAAAAGAAGGACTGATACATCAGACCCTGCCACTCGGGCAAAATACCAAGACAAACCCTAACCTAAGAGAGGGACGATATATCTCCCTACTGCCTGGCCTTGGTCTTAGAGGCGGACCTGAGGTGCATTGTTTGCTGTGGTATGGTCCTACTGGGGTTTCTAACTACCAGAGTAGGAAACAAATCTTGGAAGCTTGACTCGGCAAAATGATCCGTCGCTGAATCCTTCTGCTTCTAAGAACTCTGAGCTTGCAGGGAAGGGGTCATTGCAGTTTCTTCATCACTCCCACTCTTGTTGCTCCTCGTTCCATCCTGCGGACAGCCAGAACATCCAGACAAACCGCGAGTTTTTGCCTTCGAGACTAGCGACGATGGATCCTCACTAACTAAGCCCATCGAGGCTAAACTTTGATACAGAACAACAGAGGGACCGATAGGGATAAGTTGAGGGTCAGAAGATGTTCCCTCTGGGTCGTCGACGACTACCACAGCGGCTGCCTTACTCGGCCTGGGTTCGACACTCTTTGGGGATCCAGATGCAACTCCCACACCAGTGGAAGTCGCAAGGGCCACCGCCTGCTACACAAAAGTCATCGTAGTTGTGACGCCCTCCACCAGCTTGATAGGTACCCCTCCGCAAGAGGGAGAGGCCAATGCAGCCGCTGCTGTTGAAGGTAATCCGGTGCCGAAAGTGCGTCTAGAGGTCAGGCCCGGCGGCCAGGCGGCCAAGCGGCCAAGCGGGCACATCGCTAGCCTCCTTTGATATGGTGTAAACGTCCAATGGGTCGATGAAGATAGCTGGCATGATGCTCAACTGACTGGCCTAGCTGAATGGAGTCGCCGAAAGAAAAAGTCATCCTCGAGTGGGGGGTTCGAGCCTGGGGCACTTACCGATCTCATGGTCGCGACGAAAACAACCGTTGCACAACACGTCAGTTTTCGAGAACCATGTCTTGCCAAAATCTATTGCTGTCTGTCATGTTGATAAGAATCCGGAAGGGAGAATGGCGGCACAGGTTGACGTCCTCAAGTACCCAGGCACAGCTGGGTCTAGATACGACAAAAGTGGCTCGATCCAGCATGATCGGGGAGCCGATGTAATACACAAGGAGGAGTAGAGCAGCCTTGGCATAAAAAATGATAGGTAACCCGAGCAGAGACACCCAAACCAACACCATCGAGGATTTTTGCTTTGGGTTGAAGTCCGGCGACCATCTCGACATCCGTATAGATGCCTGCGCAAGGGTCCAAAGCTCCTTCGATCGGACCCACAAATAATCCTCCACCAAGGAAGTCCAGATGAGCAAATGGTAGTCGTAAATGACACCCACAGAGATCGGGCAGGGGAAGCTCATCTTTCAAAAATTTGACAAACTACATCGATCGGAGGCCGTGCGTACAGGAACCTCCTTACCAGGGCAAGTCAGAACGGGGCAAAAAGTGCAGCCACCTCCTCCACTGATAAAGAGATAGCCGGGGACCCTCCAGAATCTATGAAAGGGTTGGAAAGAAGGAATAGTGGCGGCTGGGAGGCACAATAGCGGTCACTTCCGCAAAAGTGCCGATTGGCCGAAGCCCGCCCGGATCGCTCCCCCGTTCTGCCGCAGTAAGCGTCGGGGGGTGGACAAAGAGGGCACTCTCTACCACTGGGGCTGTCGAAGGAGGGGCTATCCCTGACGGACGAGGAGCAGAGCAATCAGGGCGACAGACGGACTGGAGCGAATCTCCGAGGAGCCGCCACGCGACGGACCTAGGCAAAACCATCAAACTACCAGTGCCGAAGGGAGAGAAACGCGGCCGAAAGAGCGGACGTGCGAGGTGCCCAGCACGGCCGCCGTCGATCCCGTGGCTACGAGATTTGTCCCATCTCCATGACCAGTAGCCACGAACGGGAAAGGGGGGAAGGGGAGGACGGACAAAGGGGGAGAGAAAAGGAAGCCGGGAGGGAAATGAGAGTTCCCCCGCCTCCATAGGACTGCGGAGAGGGCGCTCAGGCGGGTGGGGAGAGGAGGAGACATAAGGAGAGAGGGCTATATATATATAAAAAAGTTGTTTTATTTTTATATATATAAATTACAACAAATACAGATACGAGGGGCACCTATACAGCCATGCTCAACTGACTTTTGTGGTTAACAAACTGATTAACATGGCTAATAGACATTGCAAGCACGTCAAGGAGGACTTCCGGAACCTCCTGCCTGCAGACTTTGATGTTTTGTTGAGGCATTAGGCCTCTGAGTGGATGTTTGTTCTCCCCTCATTTCCTTTTTCGGTTTTAAGATTACTTGTAAAAGCTTCAGCATTTTGCGCCTTTTTTATGAATAAATTCCTTCCTTTATATATATATATATATATATATATATATATTATATATATATATATATATATAGCACAAATTAAAAACCGAACTCAATCACCAACCCTCGACTCTGGCCGCCGCCACCGTGCGCACGCCGGCGGCAGACCACGCAGGCAGGTAGAGCAGCCACGCGAGCAAAAATACCAACAATAACAACAACATCAACAACAACAACTACAACGAAGCCTACTTCGTGTCGACTTATCTTCTACATCATTCGTCCATTTCACAAACAGATTGCATCGGTATGTACCCAACCTAACCCTCTTCAACTCCCTTTAAGTAGAATAATTTAATTCGCGATGTACACGACGAAAATCGAGTTTCAAAATCGAGAAAAAACATAATTTCTGGACTTGAAAAATGTTTCGGAACGCTTTTTTGAAAGCCGATTTTTGGACCAAATATCGAAGATTTTAGCATTCTAAAATAACTTAGTTATAGCCAACCTGAACGGTTTCACAACGAATATTTATTTGTAATTTTTTTTTATTAGTTTTTGGATAAAGTTAGTTCCAAAACTCGAAAAACTATTTTTTTAAACATCAAAATTCTCCGATACGGAGTCTGTTTAGACAAATCGGGCGACCTGACAAACTGACTACATTGGAAGGTATGTACGGACTTTGTGCACGTGTGAGAATTGATGGAATTTGAATTGGTTGCGTGTGCTCAACGAATTTGACCTGTATCCGTCGAAAAATAGTTTATCGGCCTTTTTAAAAATTTCCAATTACTTTGTGAACGCTTACCACATCGTGACAAAAATTACACCGTTGGACTCGCAGTATTTTTCTGGTCATGTGAGCCATGTTTGGTCCGATTATGAGATGGTTGACCGGATCGCCGTTTTGCGGGTCCCACGATCCGATTAAACGAATATTTTTTTGATCGTCTTATAGGAATCCAAATCTGGACATATCTTTGAGTTTGTATCGAAAACTGAACATGTAGACATATAGTTTGATGACTTGAGAGACCATAGGTTTTGACATACTTTTTGGTATAAAGCGGGTCTAACGGCGGACACCGACATTACTATTTTGCTCTTGTGTCCAAAATGGACTTATGGGTAGGCTATCATAGCTGATTTGACTATTATGGACATGTTAGTGATGTCTGTTTCTTCATCTAACGATGTCTGTTAGATTTTAATTTCGGTATTACCATTAATTGTAATTAATTTATAGTATGTTCGTATTTTACAATTTGTGCGTCAAAACTGAGATAAGTTGATTCCAGTGATCTTATCACTAAAATTGACAAAGTGATCATATGGATTACCAAGATAAGATTGTTAAACTTAGAGTTGATCATCTTGTCTCGATTCGCGTATCGTATGTTCTATTGCAAGAATGTTGTGATACAAACTTAATATTTTAAACCTATAACTTGCAATTCATATTTTTAGCGAATAGATAATGATTATGGAGACTACTGTGACCTAGTTCTAGATGGTTTGACTAATAAGTAGGTTAGATAACATATGTAATACGTGATTTAGAACGAACCAATTCTCTAGGTTGGAATTGGCAAGTCATATTTACATTTTAGTGTGTAATATATATTTATTTGTGATTTGGGTTATAGATGTTTGAATGGAGTATGATTCGTTGGTTCATGGATAGTTTGGTCAGACTTTGGTACCGCACTCTCAGTACAGATTGGACAAAACTCCAGGCAAGTGTACCTTGCCAACTTTGACAATTTATTTACATACATGTTTTCTATTATTCTTGGTTGTTCATGTCTCATTTTCTGTTATGTACCCATAGACTTGCCATGATTTATTTTCATGTCTTCTAACTGTTATCACTTGCTTTTATCATTAGTTGTTTTATATATTTCCATACGTGACTTCGATAGTGTTTGTTTACTTGAGCGACTTGACTTGATCATATGTTCCTTGTTACTTGACTTGACCCTCGACCGATACTAAGATTGGCTACTTGACTACTCTCGACTCGGGAGTCCCCCGGGGCTACGATCGAGATTTACTATAGTTAAGGAGCACCACACATGACTACTATCTGTAGGACCGGGAGCACTAAGCAGGACTACGATCATTCAACTATTTGTAGCCATACTTTCTATTTTTTTCCATGACATGTCATTAATATAGAGTTTCTTCCATATGATCCCCATTCTTACTCTAGCAGTTGTTTTTCTATTTTTACTCACATGTTATTTACTGTCATAGTAGGCATGCATATTATGTGTCTTGCTACGTCCCTCTGAGGACCTAGTGATCACTTCAGGTTATTGCTAGTTTTTTTCAGGTTGTTGCTGAGATCCGACATCGGCTTAGGGGGAGCAATGTCTTTGGGATCTTCAGGTATCATTAGTGGCTGCCTTCTTATTTGTTCTTATCTAGTTATTCCTTTTCTTAGTTCATAGTATAGTTAGTGTTGTGGATGATGCGATTATTATTATATGTACACCTGTTCTGAATTACACATCATACACGTATTTGAGTCGGGCTAGAGTCTGGTTAAATACATAGCTGGCATGTTGTCCTATCTTAGTCCTACGTATTTTGGGACTAGGGCGTGACAATCCATGAACCTATTTCTATTTAGCATAGTACTAAAACACATTTTCATATGATAAGCATGCAATATTATGAGCACTCATTTTACTAGTTTCTTTTATTAGTGGTACCATTGATCAACGGACACAACAAGAGAGTCATTTGTTAAGGGTGAAAGTAAGGAAAGAATGATCAAAGTCACTGCCACTCACTATTGGAGAATTTTTGAGACAAAGAAATCTCCAACGATTCGATCAAGCTTTACCTACTCGATCACCTACATTTGCACTAACAGAGGATCAATATCTCTTCTCTCTTTCTTCCAGAATGTGATATAAATAAGTAAATCAATAAAGGCCGATAATGAAAACCATAAAAATGTCCAAAAAAATGCTTTCATAAAACAACAAAAGTAAAAAAAAATCGACTATTAAAAAGTTTTAAGGAAGTGACTCTTATATAGAGTTTTTGTCCAAGACACGATCCACTGCCTTTGGGATTGAATTGCTGACAAAGCAAATACATAGCCAAGAAGTGGGATGTCTCCCTCTTTACTCTTGCCACCAGTAGTGTTGTCTCAGGTATCGGTACATCTTTGTGCCTCCAAAATGAATAGAATATATCGAACTAGGAGCCTCTGCCACCAGTTCTTGTCGACGATCTCCATTCAAAACATATAAATGATCTCCACATCTCAATATTTTGTCTTCATGGATCCTCAATCTTGTCTTCTTTTCATCTTTCGTCCTCTCTCTATGTCTTCGAATCTGGCGTCAGTAGGAAAAGCTTCCTTAATCCTATCAACTAGTAACAAATGCTCTAGAAGGTTGGCTAATTGTCCATCTACTATAAGAATATAACTTCTATGCCAAGATCATACAATCCTCCAATATTCATCGCTATGTCGTTAAAAAGTATGCCAAAGGCTTATAGTTCAACGCGTCACATGTTAGCCTTGCCAGCATGGTAGTGTAGCTCAAGTACAAAATCTTTCATCTGCTCTAACCAATGCCTTTGTCTCAAGTTCATCTCCTTCTGCATGAATACGTACTATATGATTTTATGATCTATGTATATCTCCACCCTTTTCATGTATAAATAAAATCTCCGAAGCTTCAAAGTAAATATAACTGTTGCAAGCTCCAAGTCATGCACCGAGTAATTCTTCTCATGCACCCTCAACTTTCTAAAAGCATATGCAATCACCTTGTGGTGATGCATCAAAACATAACCTAATTCTTTCCCAAACGCATCACTGGATTAAAAAAATTCTTATCCGAAAGCAATTATCAAAACCGGAGTTGTGGTAAATCGTTTGTTCAACTCCTCAAAAGCGGATTTATCATCTTATGTCCATATGAAGTCACGGTCCTTACACGTTAACCCTGTCATAGGCTCCACTATCCTTATAAATTTTTTACAAACCTCTTCTCGTAATATTCGACGAGTCTAAGGAAACTTCTCACCTTTGTTATTGAAGAAGAAGTAGGCCATGTCTTAACTGCTGCAATCTTCTCTAGATCCACTGAAATACTATCTCCACTAATGACATGCCCAAGAAATGAAACTTTGTCCATGTAGAACTCATACTTGCTAGGTTTAGCATATATCTTCTCCTTTTTCAAAGTCTCTAGTACAATCCTCAATTGATCTTCATGCTCCCCGTGGGTCTTTGAATAGACGAAGATTTCATCAATAAAGACAACTATGAATTGATCTAAGTATTGGTGGAAGACTCTGTTCATCAAGTTCATGAGGACTGCATGTGTATTAGTCAAACCAAATGGCATAATCAAGAATTTATAATGCTCATACCTAGTTCTGAAGGTTATGTTTGGAATATCCTCCTTCCGATTACTTGATGATATCCGATCCTTAGATCAACCTTTGAGAATAGCTTTCCTTCATTTAGCTAGTCAAATAAGTCATCAATATATGTCAACATATACTTGTTCTTTATTGTTATCGCATTTAAGGCTCTATAGTCGATGCATATTGGTACTGACTCATCTTTTTTCGTGGATCCCCTAATGAATTCAAACTCCGGTCAGCCAAGCAGTTTGAATATAACACTACCTCGACAATAATCAAGAGTGGTATGATACTGGCTCAACCAGTCTATTCCAAGAACCACATCAAATTTTGGCACAAGAATGACCAAAAATTGACTTCTCATCTCTCTACCATACAACTACTAAACATTCTTTACAAGTGTCACTTGCCGGTACCCTACCTCCGATCAAGTAATCAAGAGAATTAGAAGGCGAGACCTCCTCGTCTACTAATGGGTTAATGAATTTTATAATAGGTTTAGGAGGTTAATAGGTTTGGGTATTTGATAAGGAATAATAGGTTTGGGTGTAAAAAAATGGGTTTGGGTTTCAATATTTTATTCTCTCCTTTTTATCTATTAATACTGAATGGATTTATGCCCATGATTTTGTTGTACCCATTTTATATACATATAATATGTTCATCATTATTATTAAACTAGTGTTATAATAAAATATAACACACACACACAAAAAACTCCTATAATTGTTAATAAATTATTCATATCTAGGTTACAAGAAAATAAATTAGGGGAGGGGGGACTATGTAGTTAAAACCAGTTTACTCAATTAATTAAGTTACGACAACAACCTTTTGATAAGTTTCGGTAATACCACTTAAGTGTCAAATGTTATTGGATTTTAGTGATACATAAAAATTTCAGCACATATAAATTAGATTTCCTATCAGAATCCTCAATCACTTCTTTTTGATTGTAGGTTTCAGTGTATATTTACCACAAGATTAGTCAATTAATTAATTTATGACAATAACTTTTGATAAGCTTCGGTAATACCACTCAAGAGCCAAATGTTATTGGAATTTTGGCATGGATGAGTAACATTACACTCAAAGATTAGTTTGTAAGTCAAGGATAGATAAAGATATACAATTAGGATAATTTGCACTTAATTATCATGAATTATATCTTTATTTGCACTTAAATACCGTAAACTAATTTTCTACAACTATTCAGCTGAAACAATCAACACTTTCGTAACTTACTACCTCAATTGGCCTTATGATAAACTTAACGGTCATATGCATGGCACATGACTACAACAGACAAATTTTCCCTTAAATTATAAAATAAATTACATCTTCTTTCAAAATTTATATTCATAACACCCATGAAATTTATACCTATTTTGTAATAAAAATCACAGTTAATTGATTTAGTGTATACAATTGGGTAATTGGGTAGTATACGTGAGAAATAGAGCTACCAGAATGACCTTCCTATACCCTTTAATCCTATTGGTAAACAACATAGAGTTTAGAAATACTCAATTATGCTTTAGAATATTGGTAGATAGCTCCAAAGAATTTTGTAGATATTTGGTATACTTTTAGAAATTTTCTGATACTTAAAACATAAAAAAATGATTAACAATTAACCTTTTAGACACTAATAATTAGCATTTGAAATACGTACCATAGAATTCCTTAAACTTGATACATATGTTTCTAATAGCCTATATCATTTTTAGAATTTTTTGGGATTTGATAATTTTAAGAGGTCAAAAACTTTTTTTTTTTTATAATAAACCCATAAAATTGTTCAATAATTGACTAAACTAATTTCTAAATTAATTTTCATCGTATTGGTTCAGACATGTTAAAGCAAAACTCGACTTAAACCCATGATGATAGTGGTTCCATTAAATACAATGTTAAAGCTTGCTGATAAGTGTATCAGGTATATTTGTCATCTTTACGCGTTTTATGCGAGGCTTTTCCCACGAGGGGCTTTACGCGAGGGAGGTCTATTTCGGAAGTGCCTTTCCGCTAGGGGTATTTACGTGAAGGAAATTTTAGATGGTTGTTTTGTTGCAACACGGGCCTCTACATCATTGTTGTTTCTCCCTTTCCACAATATTGGTTTACACAATACCTCTTAATTTTCATAGGATCTAAAATCCATACTACTAGTTAGGTGAATTAATCTTGGTCACACATCCCGACATGATATGATATATGTCGCACTTTTCCACTGACTAATATATATATATATATATATATATATATATATTTATATATATATATATATATATATATATATATATATATATATATATATATTATATATATATCGAGCTCTAGAAACCTTAACCCGAACATGATCCCCTATGTGTGCAATAGTCATTCCATGTGTGAACTATTATGACATCGATAAACCTCCAATTAACATGATACAACCTCCACTCGAACCCCCTTGACCTTTTGTTCCACCTAAGACCTTACAATCTCCATCGTACAGCTCGCACGAAGAACCTGCTTCCTAACCTATAATATCATGATCAATCCACTCATATAGAAATGAATATCCAACTCCAATATTTGATTCAAGGCATGATTCTCCACCACTGTCAAAAGTTTCATATGATTATTATGTCATTTGACATAGGAATCCGTATCGTTTATCCTATTTCTTGGTTGTAACATGTCGGAGCCATAACTTACAATCCGTTTGTTGCCTTCACGTGTCGTCGATCCCATTGGACTCACAATACTGGGATCTTTAATCTTGGCTACTTGGACTTCAACACAATGGTAATTTTAAGGCACCTTCGTCATCCGAATTTGTGTATACACGCCTATCTGACTAATGAAAATCTGTACTAAAGATTCTAATGCTCTAAGAATTCTTAACTAATAGCGTTACTTAGATTGAATTCTATAACTTAATTTATTAAGTAACCTAGATTATTTCTTCGATAAGTAACCTAGATTATTCGTCGACAAGTACCCTATGATTGATACTAGATTACTTAGTTCATAATAAGCCCTAATTCTAGAAATCTACTTTACTTAATAAAGAAGAAAATATTAAGTTTGTTATATTGTTTGCATTGTGTGATCTTATGTGAATTATATGGAATTGTTGTGCTTGTGTAGACATGGATAGTTCATGGTAGATCCTTGTCCTTTGGACTTCTGATTATTGCGTTTTGACCAACAAGCAAGTATATTAATTAACAAATATAATTATTGGTTTTTTATATATTTAATATAATTCATATATAGTTAGAATTATTATATTTACCCTGTCATCACTGTTAGATTTAAGATTTCATTCATGATTGTATAGACACGAGCGAGGATTCTAGTCTTGTGTCAATTTCCATTACCAAAATACGGAGAGTGGGGTAAGACACGAGTAGCTATATTTTATGGAGTATGCCAGTATCCCAAAATATAATCGCAGTTGTAAGAGACAAGGGGTAACTCTACAATCCAATAGTCTTGTCAATCCAATATTCTTGTCATATGGCTTAATAGCAGTTATATATCTCAATCCACAACAAGTAATAAAGGTATGACAATATAAAAGTAGTAAGGCATGCCAAAACTATTTCATATATGATCATGAAACTATTTGTCAAAATCATAAAATAATAAGAGTAGCAATAAGTAAATGAGCATAATCTAGCTGCAGTCTAAAAGTAATATACAATCATGTTGTTTAAATGATTGTAACAATATCCTAGAAATTAGCCAACACATGCTTGATAGCTAAATGCCTACTAGATTACTACAAAATGAGTGGAGAAGGAAGAAAACCTACTTAGTCTCCAGTGTTTCTCTACTCTCCTCGTATGGTACATCAGAGTAGATGATTTGTGGATTATTTATATCATTTAGGAGATTTGGCCATGCAAAACCAAACCCCAAGTAGCAAGTATAACAAAGGAAGCTCGAAGAAGAGGTTGAAACCACAACAGAAAAACATAATACAATATTACCTAAATATCGGATAAGCAGTAAAAGATATATATAACAAGTAATATGAAACTTAATGTCAGAGTAGAATATACAGTACCAATGCAGTGTTGGAAAAGAAATGCGGAAACCTTTCCCCAAACTAGAGAGTACATGTGAGAGAACCGAGCAATACAACGCACGAACCAAAATACCCAAACAAAACACGCAAACACAGAGAATTTTTGACGTGGAAAACCCTTGCAGAAAAAACTATAGGACGATCGGAGTCCAACCTGAGAAGCCTTCACTAATGAAATAGAGGAGTACACCCTCTACAAACTTCTTCCGATCCAAATCGGATCCCCACAATACTTAGGAGCAAGAATAATGATTACAAATCTACGAAGAACAAGGACGACGAGTAGATATTATCCGAACAAGATTCTCCTTCGAAAATGGCCTTCAATCCTCCTTCTTCTCTCCCAAAGTTGCAATGGCACTCTTGCCTATTTCTCTCTCTTTTTCTTCAATATTGTCTACAACGATTAGGGTTGGGAATAACTATGTATAAACCCCCTAATCCGCAGCAAAATCTGGACCGTAGGATATGATTCAACGGTGATTAAACACCCTGAAAAATGCTTCAGCCCCGACGACAGAGTTTGGCCAGAACCCTGTGTTTGGCAACCAGAACAATTCTGGAACCAAAAGGCAGAGTTCGGCCAGAACTCTGTGTGGGGGCAGAGTTCAGCCCGAACTCTGCCTTCCCTATTCCAGAATATAAAATTGTGGCTCCAGAGCTTCTTCTTCGTCTCCGAATGGCCTCGCTACCTTCCTGAGCTTCTCTGACACACAGACGATGCTCGTCGCACTCCGGGATCTTCTCCACATAGGTTGGGAACCCCATCCACTCCAACAAATCTTTCCCTTCACAACTATGTGGAGGAGGTCATCATCCTGATGATCTGCCTGCAGTACTCAAACTTCTCTTTTGGTAGAACCTTCGTGAGCATGTCCGCTCCATTGTCATCAGTATGAACCTTCTCAAGCCTCGCGTCCTTCTTCTCAACCACATCCTGTATCCAATAATACCGAGTCTCGATGTGCTTGGACCGACTATGAAATGTCTAGTTTTTTGTAAGGAGAATAGCAATCTGACTGTCGTAAAGCAAAGCATACTGCTCTTGCTTCAGCCCCATTTCCTGCAGCAACTTCTTTATCTATAGCAGGTCCTTGCAAGCCTCCGTCGCTGTAATGTATTTTGCCTCCGTAGTCGATAAGGCAACACACTTCTGCAACCGCGACTGCCACGATACCGCTACTCCGGAAAACATCATCACATAGCCCGAAGTCGATTGTCTCGTATCTATATCTCCAGCCATCAGTAGTGCCCTGAAGGTATCATAGAATCCACTTGACCGCACTCTAATTTATCTTATAGGATTTGAAAGATACCTGCTAACAGTGCCAACTGCATGAGCGATGTCTGGCCTCGTACACACCATAGCATACATAAGGCTCCCTAAAGCTGAAGCATATGAAACCTGCTCCATATCTTCCTTTTCGTCCTCGGTAATGGATACTGCTCCTCAGTGAACTTAAAGTGGGCCGCAAGGGGGCAACTTACTTTCTTCGACCCGTCCATACCGAAACGCTGAAGTACCCGATGGATGTACTTCTTTTGGGACAAGTGTAGCAGCTTGGACTCTCTCTCTCTTGGCTGATCTCTATCCCAAGAATAGTCTTCGCTATGCCCAAATCCTTCATAGAGAAGGTCGCGCCCAGTTGGCACTTCAACTCCGCTATCCTAGTGCCATTCCGACCCACTAATAGCATATCATCTACAAAGAGCAATAAATAATGAAATCATTATCGGCAAAATACTTCACAAATACACAGTGATCCGACGTTGTCCGTGCATAACCATGCTCTCCCACAAACGACTCGAACTTTCTGTACCACTGCCTCAGAGCCTTCTTCAGACCATACAAGCCCTTTCTCAACCGGCAGACCAAATGTGACTTGCCTTTCTCACAGAATCCCTCTGCCTGCTCTATTTATAACTCCTCCTCAAGATCACCGTGGAGGAATGTCATCTTCACGTCCATTTGCTCGACCTTCAAGTCGAGACTGGCTGCCAATGCTAGCACCACCCGAATAGACGAATGCTTGACGATAGGCGAAAAGATCTCATCATAATCCACGTCTTTTCGCTGACCGTAGCCTTTAACTACCAGCCTCGTTTTGTATCGAGGGTGATAGCATCATTCGTCTGCTTCACTCTAAACACCCATCGATTCTTCAAAGCCTTCTTGCCCTTTGGCAACCGCACCAGCTCATAAGTGGAATTAGTATGCAAGGAACTCCTCCTCCTGTATAGCCTCCATCCACTCCTGCCTGTGTTTGTCTTCCACAGCCTCTGTGTCACGACCCACTCCCGAATAATCAAATACGAGTCGGATACGTCCCCTCCGTCGATGGACACGATAAAGTAAGCTGTACAATACTAAAGAAAACTCCAAGTCATAATATAATGTAAACAATACAGCTTTTATAACGTTCCTAGAAAATTACCAATATCCATCAAGTCATTTAGTACAAAGTCAACCGGAGACAAATTCGGTCAAATAAAATAAAGATACAATAAAAATACTAAAATACAATCTCCAGAAAATAAATAAAATGAAAGCGCAATATCCATCAATCACTGCTCGATGTGGCCTCCCACTCACCTACAACGTATCCTGTTAGGAAAAGAACAAGTACAACCCT
>JANAVB010031741.1:0-57971 GCA_029216955.1 Iris pallida | reverse complement strand
TTCCTCGTTCCCAAGGAGGGAAGGATGCCATCTGGGTCATCGTAGACAGGCTGACGAAGTATGCGCACTTCATACCCTTCAAGGTGGGGCTTTCCACCGAAAAGTTGGCGGAGCTATACATGCAGCAGATAGTTCGCCTACACGAAGTGTCGGTAAGCATCGTATCAGACAGAGACAGCAGATTTACATCCCACTACTGGAGGAGCTTGCAGAGGAGTTGGGCAGTAGGCTCAAGTTCAGTACGGCGTACCACCCGCAGACAGATGGGCAGTCCGAGAGGACGATACAGACACTGGAGGATATGCTGAGGACCTGCGTGCTGGACTTCGGATCATGGGAGAGCCATCTGTACTTGGTAGAGTTTTTATACAACAACAGCTACCAGGCCAGTATTGGTATGTCTCCTTTCGAGGCGCTATATGGACAACGATGCCGTACACCGCTCTTTTGGATGATGTCGAGACAGAGTTATGCTTGGCCAGAGATGATCACGAATGCCAGAGAAAGTCGGGATGATCAGAGACAGGCTCAGAGTAGCTCAGGATAGCAGAAACACTGGGCTGATGCTAGACGCAGCCGATGGAGTTCGCAGACGGTGATATGGTGCTAGTGAAGATATCACCTACTCGAGGGACGATCCGGTTCGGACGAGGAGGGAAGCTGAGCCCCAGATACATCGGCCGTTCGAGGTACTCGGCAGGATCGGAGAGGTAGCTTACAGGGTTGCACTTCCACCCAACCTAGCAGGAGTTCACGATGTCTTTCATGTATCTCAGCTGAGGAGATATGTTCCAGACCCCAGTCATGTGCTAGATCATTCAGAGTTGGAGGTCGGACCGAGCCTTACAGTTTTCTGAGCAGCCAGTGGAGATATTAGACCGGAGAGAGAAGAGGCTGAGGAACAAGGTTATACCCCTAGTACGAGTAGCTTGGAGCCGTCACTCCCTAGGTGAATCTACTTGGGAGAGGGAGTCGGACATGAGGGAGAGATACCCTTACTTGTTTGATCCAACCGCTGCGAGGGAACCACCCATTCTCGCTTGATACCTTAGAGGTTAGTTTCGATCGTAGCCTTAGTCATTTGATTGCATTACTTGCTATGTTAGAATATTGTCGGGTCTTCAATCCTTGTGAATTTCGAGGACGAAATTTTTCAAGAAGGGAAGACTTGTGAGCCCCTGTTTTTCAATTTTAGTTTTATTAGTGCTAATTAAATTTTTAATGTCATTTATAGCCTTAAATAATTATTAGGAATTTTTAGGAATTTTTCTAGAATTTTTAAATGATTTTAAATGAGTTTTAAAATACAAAAATATTGATTTGTAATTTTCTAAAATGTTTTAATATCAATTTGTAATTATTAGAATTGTTTTAATACTGTTTTGTAATTATTCAAATTATTTTATATCAGTTTGTAATTAGGGATTTGTTTTTAATTGAGGAATGCAAATATTATTTTGTATTTTATACTGTTAAAAGCCTTTATGCAATTTCCTAAACTAAAGGGGCCCTAGTGCAAATCTACCCTAACCCCCCGCGACCGAACTCACTCTCTCTCCTCTGACTCTCACCGACCCCCGACGACTGCCCCGACCGCCACGACCGGCTGCCCCCGCCAAACCCGGCTGCCCGACCGCCTTAACTCCCCCTATAAAACCCCCATCGACCCCCAGACCAAAACCCTAGACCTAAATACCCCCACGACCGACCACCGCCCTACTCTTCCCCGAAAACCCTAGCCGAAGCCCTAGCTCCGGCGACATACCACCACCGCCTCACCACTCGTCGTCGACGATCGCCGCCACCGCCATCCGCTTCGCCACGCCGAGACGCGTCGATCGCCACCGCTCCGCCACCGTCCCAACGCCCCTAGCCGCCGTCTCCGCCTTCGAAAACTTCCCTCGAAGTCGGACACGTGAGTAGCAGAGCCCATCTCGTGTCGTATGTGTCCCAAAGCCACGTGCGTGGTTCGCCAGGACACGGGGACACTAGTCCAGTGTCTCGACAGGCGTTCTAGCCTTCGTGCGTGTCGTGCAAAGCACGGACACGAGAAATCATGTGTCCTTAACTGTCAGGACACAGGACAGATGTTTATTTTTTTATATAAATGCTAACCTAAACTAAATAAAAGAATCAAAACCCTAACCCTTAACACGAGCAGCGGGCTGACCCCCTGGCCAACCCGACCAAGCCTAACCCCCCCCGCGCTCTGTTGGCTCGGGTTCGAGCCCTGCCACTGCTGTCTTCTTTTTCCTTTTCTTTTTCTTTTCCTTTTTCCTTTTTTCTTTTTCTGTTTTGTATTTTTATATATATATGTATATATATATTAGTATATATATATATGTATATACTGTATTTTAACAGTATTTAATATAATGTATATTTTTTTATATAGTTGGTAAATTTTGTATATATATATATATTATGTATATATGTATAATATTTTCATGTATATATATTATTAATATATATACACTTTATTATTAAGTATTTTCCTATAATGTATATATTTATACATATATATATATGCCTTATAAATTAAGTATGTTTCTTACATCTATATATATGTACTTTTAAAACATATGTATGTATATATTTATTTTATATCTTATTAAAATATTAATATTATTTTGTACTTTTACCAAGTTATATTTTAGTGTATTTAAATTACTGCAACCATTTGGTGTCCAAGCCTAGCATGGGTATTTGGGCTCAAATGTGTTTTCACACATTCTAGACCTGTACAAGTCATATTGGACTTGATTCATGGCCTTGGGTCCTGTATTTGAACTTTGGTTCAAATTATGTACATGGACAAAATACGCAGATAATTAATTATTGTGTGCAATGCTATTTTTTATTTTAAAAATACTTAAAGTGTTGTTAAAATTATGAAAAAATAGTATTTAGATACTATGTTAAGTTAGCTAATTTAGTATAATTTTTGTAGTATTTAATTTACTGTTTTGCCACTAGTTTGGCATATGAAACCAAAACTCATTTTCTGTATACTTAGGAAAACTGATTTTATAAAATATTTTTACTTGTTAATAAATTCCAGAAAATTATAATAAATTTCTATGATTAACAAGGATCACTTTGATACTTTGCTTTAAACAAAACTAGGCTTTTTGTCTATCTCTAAAATTGGTAGAACACAATAATCTTTTGATTTATTTATTGATTAATTACGACTTGTAGCTTTTTGTGTTATTTGGAGTTTTAGTCGTGTTGAACCCCATCCCTCACTAGTGTAAAGACCCTAGAAAGTTTGTTAACATAGTGTGTCACCCCACATTGGTCTCCTATGCCAAAGTCATCATTTTGGCTAGGTGCCCAATCACAAGTGTCGCACCAATTAGTGTCCTAGTGTTTTAGCTTAGTATAAAAACTAAGTTATTGTATTTACTTCTACAGTGACGAGTTATCGGACATCCATAGCACTGTTATCGCAGCTTGTTTCGTGTTGCTTTGCTAGAGGCAAGTACTTTCTACGAACTTTATATACTGCTATAAACCATAAAACTGTGAATCACCAATCATGTTAAATGCTGATCCTTGGGTAGCAAGTTTGAACGTTACATGTTGTATTACTTTCAGTCTCTACCATGTTTATACCGTATCTCATAATCTCTCTCACATGCTTAAATAACGGGTTAAGGGGAAACTGCTAGTAGTGTACGTGATCATGACCCCCTTCTCCGTATGTATTTACCGAGCACCGTTACATTCTATATGTATCTGTGTTGTATGTCTGGTCCCGCATTTGTGTATGGATATACACCGATAACATTATGTGTACATATGTGCACATCAGAAAATTGATATGTACCGCTGTACATCCTGATTACCTATTGACTGATCACTCACCTACTACAGTTTTAAACTTTAAAATGTATATCTACCGCCATGATAAAATATACCTAAAACTGAACCAACATGATATGTCATTTCCTTTTCATCACATGATCAGCATTATATGTTTGTTAGATTTAGTACTTGCTCCCGTCCTGACAGGATAACATTGTAGGTATCCTTACTGAGGAGGAGTTACTCTGTGACACATACTATGGAGATACTGCCGAGGACCCGGCTCTGCTTTACGAGGATGTTCCTGCGGGGAACCTTGCCTAGTTGTCTTTTGTTTACTTAGACTTTTGAGAGTAGACATGTATTAGACTATATCTTTTGTAACTGGACATGTATCCAGTTTTACTTTACAGTTCACTTGTACTTGGACATTTTACTATATACGACGGCTTTTGTGTTTGGAGCATTTATGATTCTTCTTCACTTATAGAACTGTTAGCACATTTTAGTCTTATCCTGTTGTCTTTAGAACAGCTTACTACGTTTTATCTCAATGTAGGCTGGGCATGACTCGGCCTGGCCCAACAATTTGGGTAGCGGGTCGTAACACGTATCATGACTTGTACACAGTGTTTGATGAAATGTCTGTGAGGATTTTATTTTCGTATTTTTGAATTCTAATTTCATGGATCTCTAGATCTAGGTATGTGTAACAATATTTGTGAAGACTGATTTATGTTTGTGTCAGAATTGGACACGCACACACACGCACAGCCCCGTACATATGCCCTGCTGCCCGTGTCCCAGTTCTCCGCGGACACGTCACTTTGTGACCCAAAATTTTTGTGAGCCTTCCCTAGATGACTAACACTAAGCCTATAAACTTTTGTAGGATTTTATGGAGTGGTTTAGGAGTAATCTGGCCCGCACGGATTGGACACTATCGTGCACAGACGGCCACGGGGCTGCTGACACTGCTTTCGTGTCACACGAAGACACGGTTTTGACACGATTCAGGGTGGTGGAATCCTAGAACTATCCTTGGCAAACCTATAGACATGGGCACGCATCCCAATTCGTGTCATATCGTGTCCACGAATGATGTGCACGCGTACACAACACTGTCTGAACGCAGTTTTTGTGTCTATGTGTGTTGGTTGTTTGGACACATTTGTGTCCACTTGGTTGGACACAACACTCCCTGTGACACGTACACATGTGTGAATACAATTACCAACCCTAAATTGTGTGTTAGTGTTTGTTTTAGCATTCGAAAATGAGGAATTTCTATTCTCTTATACGAGCTGTCAGTTTGGGGGATTCCTGAAATTCGAATTTTGCTTAACCTAATATATGTGATTAAATTGGTTGATTGTACACCTATATCAATCTGGGTTTTAGCCTAGGATGCTAGGGTTACATGGTAAGGGAATTTTAGCCTTCAAATTGCATTTTAGGATATGGATTTCTTTAGACTAATACACAGTTTTAATACACTGTTCAAACACATTAACCCTATGTAGTTTTACATACACCGACTTATTACACCCTGTTTGAATGATCTGAGATTTCACATTGAATGGGTTGGTTCAATTCATATTGATTCCTATATTATTTAAGTTGAACTGAATGCACAATTTTATAAATTCCTGTACACACACATGTACAATTAAACCTACACTTTGACTCTCTTCACACACATAAACCTATCTACATACCACTGATACCTATCTACCCACACACACATATATCACTACCAAAACTGAAATAGATTCACACATGTCCCTGTTGAGAACTGGACTGAACTTATGCACAACATTGTGTACTGCACTCTAACTAACCTGAGAAAACTGGAATGTTCCCCATATACACACTGTATACACACTTGCCCACTATTTTTATTTTTCTGAGAACCTAGACACACATCTATGACACTCTACTGATTTTCTAAAGGTTTACACATGTTCACACACACTGTTTTCCTTGATTCAAATTCTGAGTTTAAACTAAATTCTAAACTACTGGTTAATGTTTTGATTACCATACTAAATTATTTAATCCTATTTTAGATTATTGGAATGTTGATTTTGATTGGTGGTTGAGAGTGTGATTTCGAATTGGGTTGCAATGTCATGAACTGTCATTTTACTGAAAAAACTGAGATTGGTTAAATTGCAATTAACTGAGATTTCCTTTTCACTCAAATCTGAGATTTCTTTTTCAATGTTAACCTGAGAATGAATGGAGTTGTGTTGCTCACAGTTTATTTAGGGATCTTGACATGTTATGTAAACTGAATGTATGTCAAATCTGAGAATCATTGTGCTTAAACTGTTTTCAAATAATAATTTCAATGATCAATTTACATGTTTTTACATATGCTTATATAGCTGGATATGTAGGAAAGGGGGTCTAGTTGCATTCAGTTGAGATAGAGGGATAGATTGAGTGGTTAGTAGCAGGAATGTGTGTCATGCATCAGTGGTCCCCTATCCACCTCTTTAGAGTATTGCTCCATTCCATTTTACCTATAGTATAGCATATAGTCGCATGTATACATACATGTTAGTTTATGATATGTAAATATGTGTGTGGGTGTCGAGTAGAAACAGATTGATAGTGTGAGTGCCTAGGTCGTGTGGGTTATAGAAGAGTGAAGAGTGAGGAGAGTATCAATCAAGAGGCCATATGAAGGTAAGTGGATAGGAGAGGTAATTGTGTGAGAAGAGTAGGGGGTTACCTCAGATGACTAAAACCTGGGATTGATTACGCTAAATCCTGATTTGTATGCATTCATATTGACTTGTATTCACCAAAAATCTGAGAACTTAACTTAGGAATACATACATACATTGACACTCCTGTACATGACTAAATGTGCTAAAACAGAGCCATGTGCTGTCCACTGTTTTAGAGATTGGGTTTGAATGAATGGCTAACTGTCAACTGAATGCACTGTTTGTAACATACGCATTGAAGACACTCCTACACACAAACACTGAGATATGTTGCACTGTTTCTCACACAATGTAAACACACGCACCCACTACTGCTACACAGTTTTCTTCCTGAGCACACATTGATTGTTATACTAAAACCTGGAAATGGATAATTGGATACACTATTTCCTAATACCATGTCATATACACACATTCCACTATGTGAATTCTGAATCTGAGAACAAGTCCACACATCTATGCACTATTAAACTGTTAAATCTGAATTTCCCTTCACACACTATTTTCTGAGAATGGAATACATTGATTCTATGTATTGTATACTGTGTGTTCACTGTACTAAACTAAGAATGTCATTGACCCTTACCTTCATTGTAATACACTCACACATGTTCCCCTCTCACATTTTTCCCTCCTTGTATACCTATATACATATATAATATTACATCATATTATGCATATTTGATTCTATTGGTTGTATAGTGGTTACGGATATAGAAATGTATGATTTTAGGCCTAATAGACGTATGGCTTATATACATTGTGCGGATATATGTATATATGTAATGTGTGTTGATAGCTTGGTTTTGGCCTGTGTTGTGTTGGTGTGGAAGTATATGCCTGGTTAGGCCTAGTGAGACTTATTAGACTTGTTTGGGTTAAGTTTGACCTAGTTGACCTAGCTTGACTAGTGCAGTTGACTAGAGTTGACCAAGGGTTGACTTTAGTCTAGATTGACCCTAGACAGCATGCAGATGCATTGTACATTTTATTTATCACCTCCTGTATACATCTTGACTTAGGTTGCTCTAACTAGGAGTCAGGTACCTCATCTCGGACAGTACATTTATTACAACTATTTAGATACCAGGCGAGTACATGCTCTGATTATTTTATATCTTATTTAGGATTATATTTCCTACTTTAGATTATCTTACTTGATGCTGACACGTTGGTAATATGGATTAGTACTATATGGATCCCTTCATAAGATGTTATCCCTTTCGGGGGCATCAGATACTCTTGTCTCGTGTGTTTCACTTACACATGTATCTCTTGCTTCTATTATCATGAATCTTCGGGAATCAGCTAGTGACTCATGTACTCTCATGATCACCGAGCCTTCATTAAATGAATCATCCTATATGGGTCAAGTATTTAGTCATGAATCTTAACATAACTTGACTGGATCCTTGTGTATTGATTGGGGTACGGGGGAGTATGAATGGTCATGCGAATAAATATCCAAAGTAGTGTAGTTATGAATCACTCTTAGTGTAGTCATGAATCAGTCCTAAGCCATTCACATATTCGTCTTGTACCCTGAATCACAGCACTGTCTTTCTTTTATATATCATAGATATTTACTTACAGTCTCTCTTTTACATACTGCTATTCTTCAGTTTTCTGTATTTTATCTCTAGCATGATTATATTTTCTTTCCTGCTATGACTTGTTGAGATGTATTGTGCTCACTCCTGTCCTGACTAGACCTGTTGAAATATTACAGAGGACGAGGAAGAGGCGTATTGTCCCACTTATTACGGGACTACCTTAGATGACAGTACAGACCTGGACCAGCAGCAGGAGCCTTTAGCTGTGGACGACACTCCACTAGACTAGGATGTTTCTTGTATTTCATTTTGGGATGACTGTATTATGATATTTAGGATCTATGGATTTGTTATATCTTTTAGACACTTAGACTCTCTGGTTGTTTTCTGTGGATCTTTTCTTTCAGTATTATTGATCTATCTTCTATCTTCATTCTGCCTTAGATGTGATTGAGAACTGTATATTATTATGTCACATCCATTCGGAGAGTATATACTGTACTGGTACCTTTATACTGTTAGATGTATGACCTAGGACAGCGTTCTATTGCCGACACTGCGGCATAGGATGGACGTACCCATGTCTCGTGCCCATACTCTAGGGTACGGGTCGTGACAGGACCGCCTTATACTATGCAAAATATGCATTGAAACCGTACGATGCAAAACGTGCATCAAAACCATATGATACAAAAGTGCATCCTTAGAGACTCCTAAAATGTGGGACCGCCTCGACGACAAACAGTCGCGTGAACTTTCTTTTCTTTGAAACCCAGGGAACGACTATCGAAAATCGTGTATTGAAACCATACGATGCAAAAACCATACGGTGCAAAACGTGCATCAAAATCGTATGACATAAAATGTGCATCCTTATAGCCTTCCTACTTAACTTGAACAAAATGTATTCCATAAGTGCCATAGATCGTGGCTCGTTGCTTAAACTGACTTATATTTTACGCGACGCTATCGCCCAAGTCATACTTTATATGACATGCCTTACGATCGTGGGACTATTTAACTTGACAACCGCAGAAAAGCGGGACAACACTTGGAATGACTTAGGTCGACCGGCATAACTTTGCCTGACATTACTTAAGCCTACAACTTAACCCAAGGGACGAGCAAAGGCTATGCCAAGCCTTGCATCGTGAAACTGTGCATGCTTTATCAAGCATTAGCGGGCGCACGCCTATGACATAGGCTAACTCTTATCTTATGGCAAAGACCAACTTTCCTTCTCCCATTCCATGAGACGAAGGATCGAGTGTCATTTTCAAACCACGTCGTGCACCAACTCTAAATCGACCGTTGGACCTTTTCCATATTCTAACTCAATTCGACCCGTCGGGATTATTCCCTTAGCTATGTGGATTCGTCTCTTTTATTATCAAGCCTACTTGTGCAAGTTGAAAACATGCGATTTATTATGTGAAGGCTAAGATGAGGCGAGTTCACCGAAACTATCCCACCTGAGCGAGGAGTCGCCTCGACCGAGCCATGTCTTCGAGCATCCGTTGCAAGGCTAAGTCTGAACGCCGTCGGCATTCCGATTCCACTGATTGACTGAGCGGGAGGGGCACTACAATTAGTCACATCCTGATTTCGTAGATTCGATAGTCGTCCCCCGGGTGTGATGCCGTGCGAATCTAAGTTGAGATCGCACAAGGTAAAAGTTTCCTCGAATGGCACCCCGAGGCCACGGGACCGCTTCGACCTAGGAGGAAACATGGTATAGCTGTGCTGGATAATAGCACGGGTTAGGAGGGGACTTTCAGCGGGACAAGCTACTTGCGTTGAAAGGGCCCAGACTAACAAAGCTATAAGTCCAGGACTGTCACGCCCTGATCCCACAGAGTCCTTTCGTCCTCGCTTCGAACTCTTTTGGGACCGATCGTCCTCGCTAAGGCATGATGCCGTGCAAGCCTAAGTTGCGCTTGCACAAGGCCAAGACCTGAAGCAAGACAAGATTGACAATACGCAGCGGAACGTAAAGCAGAAAATTGAAGCAGCAGCAGACATATTTCAGAATACAAGCATAGAACACAATGGTAACAAGAAACAATTTTCTTTATTGATTTCATTTGAACATATTACAAGCTCTTGATTCTCTCTGATACAATGTTATAATCTCTCAGAAATTTACAGATTACAATGATCCCGTTCTCATACATTACATCCCTTTATATACAAAACCAACTCTTGTAACAGATGTCATCTCTTGGCATCTCTTCTGATTTCTGGCTCCTGAGGATGAGGCATGGGCTATCGTTTCGTCGTCTATCCTTCTCGATTCATATTGCACATGCATGCAGACTGATGGTGAGTCAGTATATCAGCATACTGGTGATTGTGAACAAAGAGCTACATTTGTCTGAAACGATCACTGTTTATTTAGTGAGAAAACGTTTCTTATGATGTGATCTTGCTACTCTTTACCTATGTTCATTTCATGCATACAGAGTCATTTTATATTTCTTTTGAAACCATCTTTGAAAAGCAACATATCACTTTTATCTTAGCCGCTGTGCCTCCCTTGGGTTCAGCTCGTCGCTAACCGCTGTGACTCGCATGGGTTCAGCTCGTCGCTAGCCGCTGTGACTCTCTAGGGTTCAGCTCGTCACTAAGTGGATACCCCAATGAAAATGCAATATCAAATGAAATCATCATGCATCAATCGAGCAACTCATAAACAATTCCATCTTTTTCTCAAGCAGGAAACCGTTCTCTTTCTTACAAGACAATGTGCGGATTCTCTTATAAGCATACTCAAAGTCGAGCATCTTGTTATTAGCAACAACATTCATTCAAAAGCTCAGATTCTCATTAGGCACAAGCAAATCATAAAATGAGACTTTGTCCACTCATCCAGATCAATCGTCTTCTACTGAAGAGCCATCAATCCGATCTTTCTGTCTATCTAGCGGAGTGGGGCACTACATAATTACTCACCGAAAAAAGTTTCATCCTCGAAACTTAAGGAGAAACTTACGATATCCTTAGCAGCGATAGTCCTCATCCTTTGCCATCATCAATCCATGAAATCATAATTCAGATCATATCAAAACTCTTGTTCAATAAAGCATTTCAATCTCAATCAATCAAATCGATAAAACATTTGCCGGCATCATAAAATATTTATAGACTTATTGTATGGAACGTTCATCTCATTATTGATATCGAGTAAGCAAAGGAATTTCGATCAAAAGACATGTACAAATTCAATTGAATCAAAATTGGCCAGAGGATCGTGTTGCTCTGATACCATTCTGTCACGCCCCGATCCCACAGAGTCCTTTCGTCCTCGCTTCAGACTCTTTTGGGACCGATCGTCCTCGCTAAGGCGTGATGCCGTACAAGCCTAAGTTGCGCTTGCACAAGGACAAGACCTTAAGCAAGATAAGATTGACAATACGTAGCGGAACGTAAAGCAGATAATTGAAGCAGCAACGGACATATTTCAGAATACAAGCATAGAACACAATGGTAACAAGAAATAATTTTATTTATTGATTTTTTTGAACAGATTACAAGCTCTCGATTCTCTCTGATACAATGTTACAATCTCTCAGAACTTTACAGAGTACAATGATCCCGTTCCTATATATTACATCCCCTTATATACAAAACCAACTCTTGTAATAGATGTTATCTCTTAGCATCTCTTCTAATTTCTGGCTCCTAAGGATGAGGCATGGGCTATCGCTTCGGACTATCCTTTTCGATGCATATTGCACCTGTATGCAGACTGATGGTGGGTCAGTATATCAGCATACTGGTGATTATGAACAAAGAGCTATATTTGTCTGAAACGATTACTGTTCATTTAGTGAGAAAATGTTTCTTGTGATGTGATCTTGCTACTCTTTACCTATGTTCGTTTCATGCATATAGTCATTTTATATTTCTTTTGAAAACATCTTTGAAAAGCAACATATCACTTCCATCTTAGCCGCTGTGCCTCCCTTGGGTTTAGCTCGTCGCTAACAACTGTGACTCGCATGGGTTCAGCTCGTCGCTAGCCGCTGTGACTCTCTTGGGTTCAGCTCGTCGCTAACCGCTGTGACTCGCATGGGTTCAGCTTGTCGCTAGCCGCTGTGACTCTCTATGGTTCAGCTCGTCACTAAGTGGATACCCCAATACAAATGCAATATCAAATGATACCATCATGCATCAATCGAGCAACTCATAAACAATTCCATCTTTTTCTCAAGCAGAAAACTGTTCTCTTTCTTAGCAGACAATGTGCGGATTCTCTTATAAGCATACTCAAAGTCTAGCATATTGTTATTAGCAACAACATTCATTCAAAAGCTCAGATTCTTATTAAGCGCAAGCGAATCTTAAAATGAGACTTTGTCCACTCACCCAGATCAATCGTCTTTTGTTGCAGAGCAAGCAATCCGATCTTTCTGTCTATCTAGTGCCTTCGTGGAGCGGGGCACTACAAGGACGACTTGTGGTGTCGGTGACCAATTACACATATAATTTGCACACGCTATGCTAGAAATAACTATTGACAGGGAATAACATGGTAAGTCTCACATTACATGGCACGCTCTACAGTGGGTAAGTTCTAGCGTAATTTACATTATGCCTGTCATATGCTTGTCTAAAATTCATTAGGATGGTTAGAAAGATCACAAACTAAGCCATATAAACTCTTCTACCAAATGAGAGCATGGAACTTAATTCCCCACGCACCAGGACAAAGTGTAATGTACTGATTCTCGCTCTCTACAGGTACCCCGAACCAAGAAGGGCGTGTCACTTAAGCTCAAGGCGACGCAAGTACATTTGAAGCCTCGTCCGTGTATTGAAGACTTGTTTTGAATCCTTTTGAAGACTCCACATTCAGTCCAGAAGAAGAGATGTCTCGACTTCCCACGATACCAGGTCAAATGAATATTTTACTTGTAAATAGGGATGTAATGTATGGAACAACTATCTCATCAGCGTTTATTTTGTAATCGAGTCATATTGTAGCCCGCACGGCAATGATTGTAACGGAGTCTTGTAAATGATGTTTATTATCAATGAAAGAAAAGTTTCTTTCATTTTGAATGTGTTTGTTCAATTTCTCTGCGTACTCTACTTGATGTTGTGTTTCGGATAACCTTATGACTATGTCTTGTGCGATCGCAACTTAGGTTTGTACGGCATCATGCCCGGGGGACGACTATCGATTCTACAGAATCGGGTCATGACAAGCGCTCCCGTAAAATGATCGCCCAAATCCGACTTGACGTATGTACGAGGATGGAGTTGCGCTCGCACAAGACAAGAACGTCAACGTTTGGTTATCTTCGAAACAATCAAGACACTTTCATTTTCATCCAAACATTCATTTTTATCAAAATCCCAACTATAGCATCCATCGAAACAATAATATTTTACACGATCATCATTCCTCGAATAAGAGTACCCCCGGAATAAGTACATCGATCTTTGATACGCCTCAATACCATCGATGATATACATAACCCGATGATCTTCCTCTGTAATGACCTCCGAGTCGTGTAACTGATGCTACCATCCGAATTGGATATACCATAATCTCCTCAAAATTCAAGATCAAATTCGATCAATATCTCTCGAACTAGTTACATGATCAATTCTTTGAAACTCAAAACAACGTATGTTTATCTGTCTATCTCACGTAATCAAGTAAAATATTTCCTTAAATTGCATCGTTATATGCTAACTCAAGTCGTCGAGCGAGTTTATCCAAATCCTTAGAGTCATTTTTGTAACATCAAAATCAAACTTTTTCATGCACGCTATCACCGTCCCATCGCTAACTTTTTCGTATACGATTCATATTTTTTCCTCGACCGAGTCATCCGTTCATTATATCTTAACTTTTTCTTGATTCAATCTACCTACTCGATCATTTTGTATTCATACTCGGCACAAACCTGCCGATGTGCGTCGTCTTCTTATTTTGTTCAAATTATCTCGTACTAGCCATCTAAATTCACAATTACTTGGAAACACTCTTTCTAAGGCTTTGCGTACACGTCGCTTGCTGATAGACTCATTGGCACCCCGCATCCTCAATCGATCAACATCTCCGAGGCTATCCCATATACCACTCAGGGATGAAGTCATTCGACAAATCTTCGAAACAAGTTTCGAATCACAACCGATTACTTCAAATTTTCGTTCGAACCATTCCTCAAAATCCAAGCATATTTTATCTATATCGTATTAACAATAACACCATTCGATGACATTTCTATGATTAGTCATCCCATTCTATGAATCGAGTCAAACTCATTCTCGTCCGAAATAATTTGAATCCCGCACACGACTTTGCTAAGGTCACCGTAAATCTTGGTGTATATGCCCACTTAGCCAACCGTGCCTTACATGAAACCAACTTGTTCAATCAAATTTACCCTCATGAGATTTTATAAAATTATAGACTTATAGTTTGGAACATCCTGCAGAACATTGAGAGAGAGCGCATCAACGATATCAATTTACGAAACGACAATTAGCATGAAGCCATCAGAGTTAAAGAATTCAATCAAGGGTCTAAGGATGTAAAGTCGTGCTCTGATACCATTATGTCATGCCCCCGCTCCGGTGGAGCAATCGTCCTCGCTAAGGCATAATGCCGAGTGAGCCTAGGTTGCGATCACGCAAGGCAGGTTCCATAACGGCCGAATACATCAGCTTGCAACGGGATCATCGCACAGAAATCCTAAGGAGAGAGTTGAATAATGAAGATAACATAAGTATACAAACAAAATCTAGCATCCTTTATTGATATTGAAATAAAATCCAGCATCCTTTATTTTGGTTATAATTACCCATCGATTACTGGTTTAATCGTTGTACGCGACAATTTTATGCTATATTTTGGTTAGAATCACCCGTCTATACTCGTTTTCACCATTCTGCGACTATTTTATGCTATATTTTGGTCATAATTGCCGATCTAATTTATTTTCCTCATTTTACGCACGTTACGCACCATATTTCAGTTAGAATTACACATTTATATTCATTTTTACCATTCTACGAGCATTGGATACCTTATTTCTGATAGAAATCACAATTTTATACGCGTTTCCACCAATCTACGCCACTTTTTTTACCATATTTCGGTTAAAATCATGCATCTATAGTCGGTTTCACCAATCTACCCTATCCTACACCATATTACGATTAGAACCGCCCATCTACACTCGATTTTACCATTCTACGCCTATTCTACACCATATTTCGACTAGAATCACCAATCAAGTTTCAACAGTCCATGCATGTTTTAAACCATACTTTGGTTGTAATTAACCATCCCATATTGTTTTTATTATTGTACGCTCGTTATGTATCATATTTTAGTTAGAATCACACATTTATATTCGTTTCTGCCATTCTATGAGCATTTGATACTTATTTCGGTTAGAAAATTACATTTCTATACTCGTTTCTACAAATCTACGTCACCTTTTTTTTCAAATATTTCAGTTAGAATCACATATCTACAGTCGGTTTCACCAATATACGCCAATTCTACACCTTATTTCTATTAGAACCACCCATCTATACACGTTTTCACCAAATGCCTATTTTACACCATGTTTCGTAGAATCACCCATTTTACTCGTTTTTACCATTTCTTGCCTATTTTACCTTATTTCGACTATAACTACCTATCTAATATTCATTTTCCCTATTGTATGCTCGTTCTGCAAGATATTTCAATTAGAATCACTTATTTATACTCGTTTTCACCATTCTACATGCATTTAATACCCTATTTCAGTTAGAAATCGCATTTCTATACTTGTTTCCACAAATCTACGCCACTTGTCTAATCATATTTGCGTTAGAATAATGAATCTATAGTCGGTTCATCAATCTATGCCCATTCTACTACCATATTACGCTTAGAACCAACCATATATACTCGTTTTCACCATTCTACGCACAGATTATGCCATATTTCTGTTAGAAAAACCCATCTATACTCATTTTTACCATAATTTGGTTATGATCTTATACCTATTTTCATCATATATGCTCATTCTCTACCATATTTTAGTTAGAATCACTAATTTATACTCGTTTTCACAATCCTATGAGCATTTGATACTTTATTTTGGTTAAAACCACATTTTATAATCGTTTTCTGTAATCTATGCCACTTTTTTTAACATATTTTGGTTACTCTGTTTCACAAATTTATGCCCATTCTAAACCATATTTCGATTAAAAGCCCATCTTACTCATTTCACCATTCCGCGACTATTTTATACTATATTTCGGTTATAATACCCATCTAATACTTATTTCATCATGGTACGCTTGTTTGAACTATATTTCACTTAGAATCACTCAACCCTTTTCACCTTTCCAAGAGCATTTGATATCTTATTTCGGTCAAAATCATATTTCTATACTAGTTTCAAACAATCTACCCACTTTGTTGCTATATTTCGGTTAGAATTATGTATCTACAGTCGGTTTCACCAATTTATGCCCATTCTACGTCATATTTCGATTAGAACCACCATCCATATTGTTTTTTTCCCATTTATCATATTTTATACATATTTTGGTTAGAATCACCCATCTATACTTGTTTCTAAACGAGATATGGTACATAACGTGCATATAATGGTGAAAATGATTATTAGGTCGGCATTTATAGCCAAAATATAGTATAAAATAGTCGTGGAACGGTGAAGACAAGTATAGATGGGTGATTCTAACTGAAATATGGTACAGAAATAGCGTACACGGATGAAACGAGTAATGGATGGTAATTATAACCAAATTATAGTGTAAAATAGTCATAAAATGGTTAAAACGAGTAATGATGGATGATTATAGCCGAAATATGGTATAAAATGGTCGTAGAATGACGACAACGAGTATAGATGGATGGTTGTAATCGAAATATGGTATAGAATTAGCGTAGATTGGTGAAACTAAATATAGATGGATGATTCTAACCGAAATAGGATAAAAAAGTGCCGCCGATAGAAATTTATTTTTAACTGATATAAGGTATCAAATGCTCAGAGCATTCTGAAACCAAGTATAGATGAGTGATTCTAACTGAAATATAGAACAAAATGAGCGTATAATGATGAAAACGAGTATTACATGGGTAGTCATAACCGAAATGTAGTATCAAACAGGGGTGGAATGGTGAAAACTAGTATAGATGGGTGATTCTTAAAACAATATGGTGTAAAATGGGCGTAGAATGATAAAACCAAGTATAGATGGATAGTTCTAATCAAAATATGGCATAATGACTTAGATTGGTGAAACTGAGTGTAGATACGTGATTCCATATTAAAAATATGATTTAACCGAGTGTAGATTAGCAGAAACGGGTACAAAAATGTGATTTTAACCGACATAAGATATCAAATGCTCGTAGAATGGTGAAAATAAGTATAAATGAGTGATTCTATTTGAAATTTGGTATAGAACGAGTGTAGAATGATGAAAATGAGTATTAGATGGGTAACTATTATCGATATTATAAAACGGACGTAGAATGGTGAAAACGTGTAAAGATAGGTGATGGCAAATAAATATGATGTAAAATAGGCATATAATGATGAAAACGAGTACAGATTAGCGGTTTTAAATCGAAATATGGTGTATGATGGGCATATGTTGGTGAAACCGAGCATAGGTGCTTGTCTCTAACCGAAATATGTTAGAAAAAAATATAGAAATGAGTATAAAAATAAGATTTTAACTGAAATAAGGTATCAAATGCTCGTAGAATTGCGAAAACGAGTAGAAACTGAGCGATTCTTACTGAAATATTATAGAACGAGCATACAATGATAAAAACGAGTATTACGTGGGTAGTTATAACCAAATTAAGGTTTAAAAGAGGCGTAGAATGGTGAAAACGAGTATTGATGGGTGATTCTAACTGAAATATATAATGCATAAAATGGCAAAAACAAGCATAGATGGGTGGTTCGAATCGAAATATATGTAGAATGGGTATAGATTGGTAAAACCGACTGTAGATGCATGATTTTAACCGAAATATAGCAAACAAGTGGCGTAGATTGTTTGAAACTAGTATAGAAATGATTTTTGACCGAAATGAGATATCAAATGCTCTTAAAAAGGTGAAAAGGAGTTGAGTGATTCTAAGCGAAATATCGTACAGAACGAGCGTACAATGATGAAAGCAAGTATTAGATGGTAATTATTACTGAAATATAGTATAATAGTCGCGGAATGGTGAATTGAGTAAGATGTGTGGTTTTAATCGTTGAGCATAAATTGGTGAAACCGAGTCTAACCGACGTATGTTAAAAAATGGCGTAGATTAGCGAAAAACGAGTATAAAAATATGTTTTAACCCCAAAAAAGGTATCAAATGCTCGTAGGATTGTGAAAACGAGTATAAATGAGTGATTTTAACTAAAATATGGTAGAGAACAAGCATACAATGATGAACTCACAGGCGCCTTGGTAAGTCGTTTTTAGAGTATGGATGGGCTATTGTAATCGAAATATGGCATAATCTGTGCGTAGAATGGTGAAAACGAGTATATATGGTTGGTTCTAAGCGTAATATGGAGTAGAATGGGCATAGATTGGTGAAACCAACTGTAGATGCATTATTCTAACCCAAATATGATTAGACAAGTAGCGTAGATTTGTGGAAACAAGTATAGAAATACGATTTCTAACTGAAATAAGGTAGTAAATGCTTGTAGAATGGTAAAAACAAGTATAAATAAGTGATTCTAATTGAAATATGGTGCAGAACGAGCATACAATAAAGGAAACAATAGTAAGTAGGTAGTTATAATCGAAATAAGGTATAAAATAGGCATGGAATGGTAAAAACGGTTATAAATGGGTGATTCTACGAAACATGGTGTAAAATAGGCATTTGGTCAAAATGTGTATAGATGGATGGTTCAAATCGAAATATGGTGTAGAATGGGCGTATATTGCTGAAACCAACTGTAGATATGTGATTCTAACTGAAATATTGTAAAAAAATGGCTTAGATTTGTGAAATGAGTATAGAAATGCGATTTTCTAACCAAATAAGTATTAAATGCTCGTAGAATGGAGAAAACGAGTATAAATATGTGATTCTAACTGAAATATGATACATAACGAACATACAATAATCAAAACAATATAAGATGGTTAATTACACCAAAGTATGGTTTAAACAGGCATGGAATGTTAAAAACAAGTATAGATGGGTGATTCTAGTCAAAATCTGGTGTAGAATAGGCGTAGAATGGTAAAATCGAGTGTAGATGGGTGTTTCTAATCGTAATATGGTGTAAAATAGGCATAGATTGGGGAAACCGACTTAGATGCATGATTTGAACTGAAATAGTAAAAAGTGGCCTAAATTGGTGGAAACGAGTATAAAAATTGTGATTTCTATCAGAAATATGGTATCCAATGCTCGTAGAATAGTGAAAATAAAAATAAATAAGCAATTCTAACTGAGATATGGTATATAACGTTCGTATAATGATGAAAATGATTATTAGATAGGATTTTATAACCAATATAGTTAATAAATAGTCGTGGAACGGTGAAACGAGTATATGGGTGATTCTAACTAAAATATGGTACAGAAAGAGCGTATACGGATGAAATAGTTATAATATGGTGAAAACGAGTGTGGATGATTATAACTGAAAAATAGTGTAAAATGGGCGTAGAATAACGACATGAGTATAGATGGGTGGTTGTAATCGAAATATTGTGTAGATTAGGCAGATTGGTGAAACTAAGTGTAGATGGGTGATTCTAATCGAAATAAGGTAAAAAATGTGGCGTCGGTTGGCGGAAACAAGTATAGAAATTTATTTTTAACTGATATAAGGTAAAAAAAATGCTTGGAGGATTGTGAAACCGAGCATAGATGAGTGATTTTAACTGAAATATATAACATAACGAGCGTATATTGATGAAAACGGTATTACATGGGTAGTCAAAACCAAATGTAATATTAAACAAGCATGGTGAAAACGGGTATAGATGGGTGATTCTTAAAACAATATGGTGTAAAATGGACGTAGAATGGTAAAAACGAGTATAGATGGATAGTTATAATCAAAATATGGTACAGAATGACGTAGATTGGTAAAACCGAGTGTAGATACGTGATTCTATGTTAAAAATATGATTTTAAACCGAGTGTAGATTGGCGGAAACGGATAGAAAATGATTTAACCGACATAAGATATCAAATGCTCATAGAATGGTGAAAATAATTTTAAATGAGTGATTCTATTTGAAATATGGTACAAACGGCGTAGTATGATGAAAATGAGTATTAGATGGGTAACTATTATCGAAATATAGTATAAAACGGACGTAGAATGGTGAAAACATGCAAAAATAGGTGATTGTAAACAAAATATGATGTAATGGGCATAGAAGATGAAAATGAGTACATATGGGTGGTTCTAATCGAAATATGGTGTATGATGGACACATGTTGGTGAAACCGAGCTTAGATGTTTGTTTCTAACCAAATATGTTAGAAAAAACGAATAGAAAATGAGTATAGAAATTAGATTTTAACTGAAATTAATAAGGTATCAAATGCTCGTAGAATTGCGAAACGAGTAAAAATGAGTGATATTGAAATATTATATAACGAGCATACAATGATGAAACGAGTATTACATGGGTAGTTATAACCATATTAAGATTTAAAACAGGCGTAGAATGGTGAAAACGTAGAGATGGGTGATTCTAACCGAAATATGTATAAAATATGCATAAATTGGTGAAAAACAAGTATAGATGGGTGGTTCTAATCAAATATTTAGTAGAATGGGCATAGATTGGTGAAACTAATTGTAGATGCATAATTCTAACCGAAATATAGCAAAAAAGTGCCATAGATTATTTGAAACTAGTATAAAAATATGATTTTTTACCGAAATGAGATATCAAATGCTCTTGGAAAGGTGAAAGGAGTTGAGTGATTCTAAGAGAAATATCGTACAGAACGAGCGTACAATGATGAAAACAAGTATTAGATGGGTAATTATTACCGAAATATAGTATAAAAAACTTGAGGAATGGAGAATGAGTAAGATGGGTGGTTTTAATTGTTGGGCATAAATTGGTGAAACCGAGTCTGACCGCAATATGTTCAAAAAATGGCGTAGATTAGCAAAAATGAGTATAAAAATGTGTTTTAACAAAAACAAAAAGGTATCAAATGCTCATAGGATTGTGAAAACAAGTATAAATGAGTGATTCTGACTAAACTATTATAGAAAACGAGCATATAATGATGAAATGGGTATAAGATCATAACCGCCTCTAAGCCTTCCGGTCTAGTAAGCTGTATTGTGCGTATGTGCATACACACACGGGCGTGCTGGTAAGCATTTTTTGAGTATAGATGGGCTGTTCTAACTGAAATATGGCATAATTTGTGCATTGAATGGTGAAAACGAGTATATATGGGTACTTCTAAGCGTAATATCGAGTAGAATGGGCATAGATTGGTGAAACCAACTATAGATGCATTATTCTAACCCAAATATGATTAGACAAGTAGCGTCGATTTGTGGAAAAAATAGTATGATGCGATTTCTAACTAAAATAAAGTACTAATGCTTGTAGAACGGTGAAAACGAGTATAAATAATGATTCTAATTGAAATATGGTACAGAACGAGCATACAATAATAGAAACGAATAGAAGATAGGTAATAACCGAAATAAGGTATAAAATAAGCATGGAATGGTAAAAAAAGGGTATAAATGGGTGATTCTACAGAAACGTGGTGTAAAATAGCGTTTGGTGAAACATGTATATATGGGTGGTTCTAATCGAAATATGGTGTAGAAGGGCATACATTGGTGAAACCGACTGTTGATATGTGATTCAAACTGAAATATTGTAAAAAAAGTGGCTTAGATTTATGAAACGAGTATAGAAAAGTGATTTTCTAACGAAACAAGTATTAAATGCTCGTAGAATGGCGAAAATGAGTATAAATATGTGATTCTAACTGAAATTGATACATAACGAACGTACAATAATGAAAACAAATATGAGATGGTTAATTACAACCAAAGTATAGTTTAAACAGGCGTGGAATGTTGAAACAAGTATAGATGGGTGATTCTAGTCGAAATATGGTATAAAATAGGCGTAGAATGGTAAAATCGAGTGTAGATGGGTGGTTCTAATCGTAATAATGGTATAAAATAGGCCATAGATTGGGGAAACCGACTATAGATGCATGATTTGAACCAAAATATGGTAAAAAAAGTGGCGTACATTGGTGGAACGAGTATAAAAATTGTGATTTCTATCAGAAATAAGGTATCCAATGCTCGTAAAATGGTGAAAATGAGTATAAATGAGCAATTCTAACTAATATAGTATAAAATAGTCGTGGAACGGTGAAGAAGAGTATGGACAGGTGATTATAACTGAAATATGGTACAAAAGAGCGTACACAGATGAAACGAGTAATGGATGGGTAATTATAACCAAAATATAGTAAAAAATAGTCGTAAAATGGTGAAAACGAGTAATGATGGATGATTATAACCGAATTATGTTGTAAAATGAGTGTAGAATGAGGACAACGAGTATAGATGAGTGGTTGTAAACGAAATATGGTGTAGAATTAGCGTAGATTGTTGAAACTAAGTGGATGGGTGATTCTAACCGAAATAGGATAAAAATGGCGTCGATTGGCGGAAACAAGTATAGAAATTTATTTTTAACTGACATATCGTATCTAATGCTCGAAGAATTGTGAAACCGAGTATAGATGGACGATTCTAACTGAAATATAGAACAGAATGAGCGTATAATAATGAAATTAGTATTACATGGGTAGTCATAACCGAAATGTAGTATTAAACAAGCATGGAATGGTGAAAACGAGTATAGATGGGTGATTCTTAAAACAATATGGTGTAAAATGGGCGTAGAATGGTAAAAAACGAGTATAGATGGTAGTTCTAATCAAAATATGGTACAAAATGACGTAGATTGGTGAAACCGAGTGTAGATACGTAATTCTATGTTAAAAATATAATTTTAACCGAGTGTAGATTGGCGAAAACGGGTATAGAAATGTGATTTTAACCGACATAAGATATCAAATGCTCGTAGAATGGTAAAAATAAGTATAAATGAGTGATTCTATTTGAAATATGGTATAGAATGCGTAGAATGATGAAAACCAGTATTAGATTGGTAACTATTACTGAATATAGTATAAAAGGGATGTAGAATGGTGAAAACGTATAAAGATAGGTGATGGTAAACAAATATGATGTAAAAATGGACATAGAATGGTGAAAACGAGTACAGATGGGTGGTTTCTAATCGAATATGGTGTATGATGGGCATATTTTGGTGAAATCGTGCATAGATGCTTGTTTCTAACCGAAATATGTTAGAAAAATGAATAGAAAATGAGTATATAAATTAGATTTTAACTAAAATAAGGTATCAAATTCTCGTAAATTGTGAAAACGAGTAGAAAATGTGTGATTCTTACTGAAATATATAGAACGAGCATACATAATGAAACATGGGTATTATAACCAAATTAAGATTTAAACAGGCATACAATAGTGAAAAACGAGTATAGATGGGTGACTCTAACCGAAATATAGTATAAAATATGCATAAAAATGGTGAAATAAGTAGATGGGTGGTTCTAATCGAAATAGATGTAGAATGGGCATATATTTTCTGAAACCGACGGTAGATGCATGATTCTAACCGAAATATAGCATAAAGTGGCGTAGATTGTTTGAAACTAGTATATAAATATGATATTTGACCGAAATGAGATATCAAATGATCATAGAAAGGTGAAAAGGAGTTGAGTGATTCTAAGCGAAATATCGTTATAACGAGCGTACAATGATGAAAACAAGTATTATGGGTAATTATTACCGAAATAGTATAAAATAGTCGCAAAATGGTGAAATGAGTAAGATGGATGGTTTTTAATCGTTTGGCATATAATGGTGAAACAGACTAACCGAAATATGTTCAAAAAAGTGGCATAGATAGCGAAAACGAGTATAAAACATGGTTTTAAAACAAAAATGGTATCAAATGCCCATAGGATTGTGAAAACGAGTATAAATGAGTGATTCTAACTAAAATATGGTAAGGAACGAGCATATTGATAAAAATGGGTATAAGATCATAACCAAATTATGGTGAAAATGAGTATAGATGAGAAATTCTTACCGAAATATGGCATAATTTGTTCGCAGAATGGTGAAAATGAGTATATATGGGTGGTTCTAAGCGTAATATGGAGTAGAATGGGCATAGATTGGTGAAACCGACTGTAGATGCATTATTCTAACCCAAATAGATTAGACAAGTGCATAGATTTGTGGAAACAAGTATAGAAATGCGATTTCTAACCAAAATAGATATTAATGCTTGTATAACGGTGAAAACGAGGATAAATAAGTGATTCTAATTGATATGGTGCAGAACGAGCATACAACAATGGAAACGAATAGTAGATACCGGTTATAAATGAAATAAGGTATAAAATAGGCATGGAATGGTAAAACGAGTATAAATGGGTGATTCTATGAAACATGATATAAAACAGGCGTTTGGTGAAAACCTGTATAGATGGGTGGTTCTAGACGAACTATGGTGTAGAATAGGCATATATTGGTGAAACAGACTATAGATATGTGATTCTAACTGAAATATTATTAAAAAAGTGGCGTGGATTTGTGGAAACGAGTATATAAAAGTGATTTTCTAATTGAAATAAGTATTAAATGCTCGTAAAATGGCGAAAACGAGTATAAATGTGTGATTCTAACTGAAATATGATACATAACGAGCGTACAATAATTAAAACCAATATGAGGTGGTTAATTACAACCAAAGTATGGTTTAAACAGGTATGGAATGTTGAAAACTAGAGGGTGATTTTAGTCAAAATATGGTGTAGAATAGGCGTAGAATGGTAAAATCGAGTGTAGACGGGTGGTTCTAATCGTAATATGGTTTAGAATATGGATAGATTGGTAAAACCGACTGTAGATTCATGATTTGAACCGAAATATGGTAAAAAAAGTGGCAGAGATTGGTGGAAACAAGTATAAGAATTTTGATTTCTATCAGAAATAAGGTATCCAATGCTCGTAGAATGGTGAAAATGAGTATAATCACTACACCATAATCGAACATTGCCAACGGTTATAACCGTTACCAAAAATATTTGTCACGGTAAAAACCGTAACTAATTAGCTGTGACAAAAATTCGTCATGCATTTTGTAACGGCTATTACCGTTACGAAATATAACTTTTGTAAAGGTTTAGTCACGGATATTACCGTTACTAAATTTAATTTATTAACGGCTATAACATTACAAAAGTTGTTTTCATAACAGTTGTGACCATTACAAAATTTCTTTTTTTGACAACATAAACTGTCAGAACTTTTAAGCTGTAACGAAAATTACCGTTATGAAAATGCTTTTTTTTGTTAGTAGTAGTTTTCATTTGTAACATTTTGTAATGGTTATAGCCATTGCAAATCATTTTTGGAAAAAATATTTGAATATCTATCCCTGGACCTATATTTACCCTATTTCCCAATGACAAATGAATTTATAGTAATTCTTGTAAGCAAATAATAAAACCACATTCCAACAACATTACAAGTTCAACAACAATATTTAAATTCAACAAAAGGTGTTTTACATGCCTAACAAAAGTATATATATAAAGCAACCATAATAGCTTAAGTATAATAGGTAAGTGCCTACAAAAGTTACTATATCTTAAGTTTAAGCATAATAGTTTACATGCCCAACAAAATTTTACATGTCTTAAGTATCAGATACGTTTCTCTCCCCAAATAACGTAACCTTCATCAACTAATTCACAAAGTAAAGAGATTCCATTTTGTGGACCATCGTAACTGGTGCTTCTGGTTTCATCACCTCCGACACATAAACAATTTTCCCATCATCTTGCATTTCCTTCCCATGACAAGTAGTGTGAGATGCTAGGAATCCCTTAGCTACATCCTCTTGTCCTCGTCCAAGTGAAATCACATTTTTTTCCTCCAGAAGTTGGTCTACCGTTCTTATCATGGACAACAGGGCCACCATTGTTACCATGGACAACAGGACTGACATTGTTATTCAAAATATCATTCAAATTTTTTGGAGTTATAGGGATATATACGGAGTTAGACGCACCTTCTGCCTCAGGCGTGCCAGAACCAAAATTTGATTTTTGAGGCTTGTGCGAAGTATAAACATGAGTGAGCATTTCCCGTACCATAACCTCAAGATTGTCCAACCTTTGTATAACTTCTGGGATGGTATTTTTGTTGCCTATTTTCTTTGCTGCTTGTCCAATTTTCACTTGCTTCATCGAGATGTGGAGCTAATTGTATGACGACTCCTTTTATCAGCTCTAAAGACTTCAGCAATAGGATAATTATCAAAGTCTTCTATGCTTGGAACACCATCATGACCATTTGCGTTTGCAACTAGTTTTTACCTCTTTTCTGTGGCCTCTATTTCATTCTGTGATTTGACAAGATATAAAACAAAGATAAGAGTTTAAGAAAGTAAAGAACAACATTAATCAAAAGTCAATATTATCTATAACATTGAGAAGTACTGGAGTTCAAGGTATTCTTCAAGCAGTGAACAGTGAGATGTTGAGGAGTGTCCTATTTGCTGCAGTAGGTATGCAATTTTTTTTGGTGTGTGCTACTTAATGTGTATTTACTTGCATCTCCTTCAGTTCTAATGCATATGTAGAAATATGGGTATGTGTTCATCAAGAAGCTTTGCAGGTTGTTGTTATCGTTCTTTCAGTCGTTAGCAAGGGGAAGTATCAGTCTATGGGAGTTGATGATATTGAATCTTAGAAAAAAATTAGTGTAGATGTAGAATGATGATTCAGGCACTTTGCATAATTCATGTGTTCTGATCCATGTTGAAAGTTTAAGAGTCCGAATAAATATATGTCAACACTTATGACTTTTACTTCCACACAAATGTTAATATTGACTTTTCATGGTACCGAACTCTGATACCACGACAAATTTCATGTAGTTATGATATCATGTTGATATTTAAATGCTTAATGTGTCCCTTGCATGCATTTAAGTAAACTAATCACAAAAGTTTGGAAGTAATCCACTTTTCTCTCATTAAAGAGTACATGATGGAACTAATATCCACAAGCTTTACATTAAAAAAAACTATGAAGTACATTAATAGGAATGTAACATTGTACTTCATTTTAAGCCCTTGCCTTGAGAGCAAGCATGTCGACAAGAATGAGAAAACTATGGATATATGGTTAGAAGAAACTAAAAGATGCAAAAGTTTTCTTTTATTAATTAACTACTTGAAAGGTATTTCTGTTTGTCTACATGCTTAGAGAATATGCTTTGAATAAACTACTATAAGCATGATTAGGATTGCCAAATCTAACATTTCTGAAAGTTCAAAATTGGTTAGGCAACTAGGCCGCCACTAATATTCACCTTAACCTTGTATCATACAATTAAACTTCTTTAGAGAAATCGACCGAATCTGAGAACAAAAGAAGAAAACAATTAGGCTTAGGCTAATATAATGTGCAATGCATATAGCTTCAGATTAATCTATTTGCATACATATTGAGCCATTTAGTGTTTTCTACATCTAAGTTACAGTTAGGAAGTTTGGACTTAAACTAAAATCACATGTTTCGTAGTTTTAGCTCTACTTTAATCGGCAGAGTCACCTTTGAGATGGTCTTTGTTTAAGTGACTCAACATAATCTATTTCGAGAAGTTATTTATGAATTCGTTTGTAGCCTTGAGTGACTTGTAGTCCACAACATACGAATTAAGGCTATATGAGCTGATGTTTATAGAAATTGAGAGATCATTTCGTAGTTAATGTTCTCTTGTAAATTGCATGCCTTTCATTTCTTGATTCATCTGATCTCTTCTACAGTGGCCCACAGATACCTTAAAATGTATCATAGCCGAAGGGATTCCCATGGGAAAATGATTACTAAGTGCCTTGTAACTTAAGAACAAATCAAGAAAACGTAGGAAACATGTGCTTTCTGACTGCTCCAGGTAAATTAAGAAACATAGGAACTGTAGGATATGTGTAGGTAAATTAGTGTGCAACAGGTTCTACAATAAACCAGTATTAGGTGGGGTTATGGATGGACAGCACACGTGTACCAGTGTATTGGGTTGTACCAAATACTCTTATATTATATCAGTTAGATACATGGGTCATGCAGGGTTCAGATTTTCTATGTATCCTGGAAATTGGTGCATGTATAGGGGAAGAGTACTACTTAGTATCTGATTGTCAGTTAGTACATGGGTCGTGCATGTGTATGGGAAGAGTACCAGTTAGTATCAGTTAGTACATGGGTCGTGCATGTTCAGATTTCCTATGTATCCTGGAAATTACCACCTGCAGATTCATAACCTGTTGATACATAGGAATTCTTGTGATAAGAGAAGAATCTTGTGGGTTCTATCTAGCGTGTGTGAAAGGTCAAGTCAGGCAGTAGATATATGCAGTTGTAAATAGTTATTAAAAAATGACAGTAAATTATGGTTTAAAAATATGCGTGGAATGATAAAAACGAGTATAGATGGGTGATTCTTACCGAAATATGGTATAAGATGTACGCAGAATGGTGGAAACGGGTATATATGGGGCGGTTCTAACAGTAATATGACATAGAATGGGCATAAATTGGTGAAATCGAATATAGACGCATTATTCTAACCCAAATATGATTAGAAAAATAACGTAGATTTGTGGAAATAAGTATGGAAATATGATTTCTATCTGAAATAAGGTATTAAATGCTTGTAGAACGGAGAAAACGAGTATAATAAGTGATTCTAATTGAAATATGGTGCAACACGAGCATACAATTATGAAAACGAATATTAGATAGGTAATTATAAACCGAAATAAGATATAAAATAGCCATGAAATGGTAAAAACGAGTATAAATGGGTGATTCTACAAAACATGGTGTAAAATAGGCATTTGGTGAAAACGTGTATAGACGGGTAGTTCTAATCGAAATATAGTGTAGAATGGGCGTACATTGGTGAAACTGACTGTAGATATGTATTTCTAACTGAAATATTGTAAAAAAAAGTGGCATAGATTTGTGGAAACGAGTATAGAAATGTGATTTTCTAAGCAAAATAAGTATTAAATGCTCGTACAATGGCAAAAACGAGTATAAATGTTTGATTTTAACTAAAACAAGAAAACAAATATTAGATGGTTAATTATAACCAAAGTATGGTTTAAACATGCGTGGAATGGTGAAAACAAGTATAGATGGTGATTCTAGCCGAAATATGGTGTAGAATAGTCGGTATAGATAGGTGGTTCTAATTGTAGTATGGTGTAGAATAGGCATAGATTGGTGAAACCGACTGTGGATACATGATTTTAACCAAAATATGGTAAAAAAAAGTGGCGTAGATCGCTGGAAACGAGTATAAAAATGTGATTTCTATCCGAAATAAGGTATACAATGCTCATAGAATGGTGAAAATGAGTATAAATGAGTAATTCTAACTGAAATATAGCACATAAAGAGCGTACAATGATGAAAATGATTATTAGATAGGTAATTATAACCAAAATATAGTATAAAATAGTTGTGGAATGGTGAAAACGAGTATAGATGGGTGATTCTAACTAAAATATGGTACAAAATGAGCGTACAATGATGAAAATGAGTATTATATGGGTAATTGTAACCAAAATATAGTATAAAATTGACATGAAATGGTGGAAATGAGTACAGATGGATGATTATAATCGAAATATAGTGAAAAGTGGGCATAGCATTGTGAAAACGAGTACAGATGGATGATTATAACCGAAAATAGTGTACAATGGGCATAGAATGGTATAAATGAGTATAGATGGGTGGTTACAATTGAAATATGGTGTAGAATTAAGGCAGATTGGTGAAACTAAGAGTAGATGCGTGATTCTAACCGAAATAGGGAAAAAAAATGCCATAAATTGGCGGAAACAAGTATAGAAATTTATTTTTAACCGATATAAGGTATCAAATGCTCGAAGCATTGTGAAACCAAGTATAAATGATTGACTCTAATTGAAATATAGAACAGAACGAGCATATAATAATAAAAATGAGTATTATAATCATAACCGATATAGTATAAGACAAGCGTGAAAATGTGAAAACGAGTATAGATGGGTGATTACTAAAACAATACGGGGTAAAATGGGCGTAGAATAATGAAAACAAGTATAGATGGGTGGTCCTAAATAAAATATAGTGTAGAATGGGCGTAGATTGGTATAACCGAGTGTAGATACATAATTCTCTCTGAAAATATGATTTTAATCGAGTGTAGACTGGAAGAAACGAGTATAGAAATATGATTTTAACCGAAATAAGATATCAAATGCTCGTAGAATTGTGAAAGCAAGTATAAATGAGTGATTCTATTTGAAATATGGTGCAAAACGAGTGTACAATAATGAAAATGAGTATTTGATGGTTAACTATTACTAAAGTATAGAATAAACGGGCATAGAATTGTGAAAACGAGTATAGATATGTGATTATAACCAAAATATGATGTAAAATAGGCATATAATGGTGAAAATGAGTACAGATGGGTGGTTCTAATTCAAATACGGTGTATGATAGGCGTAGATTGGTGAAACCCAGTACAGATGCATATTTTTAACCGAAATACAGTAAAAATATGAGTAGAAAATGAATATAGAAATTTGATATTAACTTAAATAAGGTATCAAATGCTCGTAGAATTGTGAAAACGAGTAGAAAATGAGTAATTCTAACTAAAATATGGTATAGAACGAGTATACAATGATAAAAATGATTAATAGATGTTATAAGCGAATTAAGGTTTTAAACAGGCGTAGAATGGTGAAAACAAGTATAGATGGGTGACTATAACTGAAATATGGTATAAAATGCATAAAATGGTGAAAACAAGTATAGATGGGGTGTTCTAATCAAATATGGTATAGAATGGGCATAGATTGGTGAACCGACTATAGATGCATGATTATAACCAAAATATAGTAAAAAACTGGCATAGCTTGTTTGAAACTAGTATAGAAATATGATTTTTCACCGAAAATGAGATTTCAAATGCACTTGGAAAGGTGAAAATGAGTTGAGTGATTCAAAGTGAAATATCGTATAGAACGAGCATACAATGATGAAAACAAGTACTAGATGGATAACTATAACCGAAATAAAGTATAAAATAATTGAGGAATGGGGAAATGTGTAAGAACGATGGTTTTAATCGAAATATGGTATAGACTGGACGTAAATTGGTGAAACCGAGTTAATGTGTGATTCTAACCGAAATATTTTAACCAATCTACACCAAGTTTAACCAATCTACACCATTTTGCACCATATATTGATTAGAACTACCCATCTATACTCGTTTTTACCATTCTACGCCCATTTTACACCATAATGTTTTATGAATAACCCATCTATATTCGTTTTCACCATTCAACGCTTGTTTTATACTATATTTCGGTTATGATTACCCATGTAATACTCGTTTTAATCATTATACGCTCGTTATGTTCTATATTTTAGTTAGAATAACTCATATATAATCGATTTCACAATGCTCCGAGCATTTGATACCTTACATAAGTTAAAAATAAATTTCTATACTTATTTCCTCCAATCAACGCAACTTTTTTACAATATTTCGGTTAGAATCACCCATCTACACTTAGTTTCACCAATCTACCCTAATTCTATACCATATTTCGATTAGAAACCACCCATCTATACTCGTTGTCGCCATTCTTACCCATTTTACACCATATTTCGATTATAATCATCCATCATTACTCGTTTTCACCATTTTACGACTATTTCACATTATATTTTGGTTATAATTACCTATCCATTACTCGTTTCATTATTGTACGCTTGTTCTGTACCATATTTCAGTTAGAATTATCCGTCTATACTCGTTTTCACCATCTTGCGACTATTTTATACTATATTTGGTTATAATTGCCTATCTAATAATCATTTTCATCATTGTATGCATGTTATGCACCATATCTCATTTAGAATTACCATTCCATGCATATTTTATACCTTATTTCGATTATAATTGCCTATCTAATATTCGTTTTCATTATTGTATGCTCGTTCTGTACTATATTTCAATTAGAATCACTTATTTATACTTGTTTGCACCGTTCTACAAGCATTTAATACCTTATTTCAATTAGAAACCACATTTCTATAATTGTTTCCAAACATCTACACCACTTGTCTAATCATATTTGGGTTAGAATAATGCATCTACAGTTGGTTTCACCAATCTATGCCCATGCTACTCTATATTATGCTTGGAACCACCCATATATACTCGTTTTCACCATTCTGCACATATATTGTGCAATATTTCCGTTAGAATCACCCATCTATACTCATTTTCACCATAATTTGGATATAATCTTATACCCATTTTCTTGTATGCTACCATATTTTAGATAGAATCACTTATTTATGCTCATTTTCATAATTCTATGAGCATTTGATACCTTGTTTTGGTTAAGACACATTTTTATAATCGTTTTCGCTAATCTATGCCACTTTTTTTAACATATTTTGGTTAGACTCGGTTTCACCAATTTTTGCCCAATATAAACCATATTTCGATTAAAACCGCCCATCTTACTCATTTCACCATTCTGCGACTACTTTATACTATATTTTGGTTATAATTATCCATCTAATACTTATTTTCATCAATGTATGCTCGTTCTGTACGATATTTCACTTAGAATTACTGAATTCCTTTTCACCTTTCCAAGAGCATTTGATATCTCATTTCGGTCAAAAATTATATTTCTATACTAGTTTCCAACAATCTACGCCACTTTTTTTGCTATATTTCGGTTAGAATCATGCTTCTACAGTCGGTTTACACAATCTATGCCCATTCTTTATCATATTTCGATTAAAACCACCCTTTTATACTTGTTTTCACCATTTTATACCATATTTCAGTTAGAATCACCCATATATACTCGTTTTCACCATTTTACGCCAGTTTAAACCTTAATTTCGTTATAACTATCCATGTAATTCTTGTTTTCATCATTGTATGCTCGTTCTATAATGTTTCAATAAGAATCACTCATTTTCTACACGTTTTCGCAATTCTACGAGCATTTGATACCATATTTCAATTAAAGTCTAATTTCTATACTCATTTTTTATTCGTTTATTCTAACATATTTTGGTTAGAAACATGCATCTATGCTTGGTTTCATCATCCCCATCATACACCATATTTCGATTATAACCACGCATCTGTACTTGTTTTCACCATTCTATGCCTATTTTACATCATATTTCAGTTACAATCACCTATCTATACTCGTTTTCACCATTCTACGTCCGTTTTATACTATATGTCGGTAATAGTTACCCATCTAATACTCGTTTTCATCATTGTACGTTTTGTACCATATTTCAAATAGAGTCACCCATTTATACTTGATTTTACCATTCTACAAGTATTTGATATCTTATGTCGGTTAAAATCACATTTCTATACCCGTTTCCGCCAATCTATACTTGGTTAAAATCATATTTTACACAAAATTATTTTAAGAATCACCCATCTATACTCGTTTTCACCATTCCACGCTTCTTTTATACTATATTTCGGTTATGATTACCCATGTAATACTCGTTTTCATCATTATACGCTCGTTTTGTTTTATATTTTAGTTAGAATAATTCATCTATACCCGGTTTCACAATGCTCCGAGCATTTGATACCTTATATCAGTTAAAAATAAATTTCTATACTTGTTTCTGCGAATCGACACAACTTTTTTTACCATATTTCTGTTAGAATCACCAATCTACACTTAGTTTCACCAATCTACGCTAATTCTACACCATATTTCGATTAGAAACCACCAATGTATACTCTTTGTCGCCATTCTACCGCCCATTTTACCCCATATTTGGTTATAATTATCTATCATTACTCGTTTTCACCATTTTATGACTATTTTACACTATATTTTGGTTATAATTACCCATCCATTACTCATTTTATCATTGTACGCTCGTTTTGTACCATTTTTTAGTTAAAATCACCCGTCTACACTCGTTTTCACCGTTCTGCGACTATTTTATACTATATTTGCCTATCTAATAGTCATTTTCATCATTGTACGCATGTTATGTGCCATATCTCAATTAGAATTACTCATTTATACTTATTTCACCATTCTAAGAGCATTGGATACCTTATTTCTCATAGAAATCATAATTTTTATACTCGTTTCCATCAATCTACGCCACTTTTTTACCATATTTTGGTTCAAATCATGAATCTACAGTCGGTTTCACGAATCTATGCCTATTCTACACCATATTATTCTACACCATATTAAGATTGGAACCACCCATCTACACTCGATTTTACCATTCGCCTATTCTACACCATATTTTGACTAGAATCACCCATCTATACTTGTTTTCAACATTCCACGCCTGTTTAAACAATACTTTGGTTGTAATTAACCATCTCTATTTGTTTTTATTATTGTATGCTCGTTATGTATCATATTTCAGTTAGAATCACACATTTATACTTGTTTTTGCCATTCTACGAGCATTTAATACTTATTTCGGTTTGAAAATCACATTTCTATACTCATTTCCACAAGTCTACGCCACTTTGTTTTTACAATATTTCTGTTAGAATCACATATCAACAGTCGGTTTCACCAATATACGCCCATTCTACACCATATATCTATTAGAAGCACCCATCTATACACGTTTTCACCAACGCCTATTTTACACCATGTTTCATAGAATCACCCATTTATACTCTTTTTACCATTCCATGCCTATTTTATACCATATTCGGTTACAATTACCTATCTAATTGCACCACCACATTCTGGAGCAAGGTTATTTGGTAATTAGTAAATTTTTTGATTATTTTAATATTATTTAATTGATGTTTTGTGATTTTGTCATTTGCTAGTGAAACCCTAGAACTGTATTGATTAGAGGTTAGGCATGACCATAGAAACTTGTTACAGAGGTTAGACAACTTAAGTTAGACTCTAATCTAGCTAGCATGTCATTTAGAAGCTTAGCAAAAACCTTAAGTCACTTTGGACCCTTCCCTTAAGGGGCCTTAAATTGCATGTTAGGAAGGCCTTTTAGCCAATTTCATCGAACCCTAACCCTAGCCACTCACTTGGCCGGCTATATAGAGCCTCCCCCTTTATATTTAAAGCAACATTAGCCCCTTGTCTCTTTTCATTTACAAACCCTAACACTAAATTGGTGTTCTTCCCCAAATTTGCCCCCTTTCATCAAATTACCTCCAAATTCAACCAAACCAATTGCATTACACTCCTCTTGAGTAGAGAAGGTCTCTATTGGCTAGCTAGGAAGGATTTGGAGCAATTTGACCATTGGGTTTGGTGGAAAAGCTTTGCAAGAGGATTTTTATTGAGATTCCAACTCTCAATTGGTAAAAGCCTCTAAACCTTTCTAATTTTTGTTTTCTTTTCATAGATGCATTCGTTTAGGGTCCCCCTAGCATTAGGTTAATTTTAGGTTCAAATGAAATCCATTTGGGGTAAATATCGTAAGAGTATCAGAGGGGTATTTCAAGTGTTCGATGAAATGCCCGTTAGGACTTTGTTCTCTATTTTTTGTACAAATTATATATTTGGAATGCATGTGATGTGTAGATTACATGTGTTTAAGACTAAGTCAAAATTGATGTGATTTGGTAGATGATTATGGACACAGGGATTTACTGCTGGACACTGCACGAGCACAGTAGTAGTGCCCTGCTACCGTCGTGTTCGTGCAGCCAGGACACGACACGATTTAGGGTGCCACCTATTGAGTTGGAGAGGGGCACTGACTGACACATGGCACAAGAAATTTGGCTCGGGTTGGTTGAGTATTCGTGGGGTTATTCGACCCATAGATTTGAATATGTGCAGCCGAGCACTACTCTGAATACTCACACACTCGATACCCTATCACACCACTTGGACACTTCTTCCTTGACTCTGTGGACACGTAGTAGGCATGATGACACTCTTCACAACACTATGCTTTGACACTTTGTTCACTCACTTGCTCGACACAATCACTCATCACACACACACACTTGTATTTAACATGCTTGACACATTTCTGACACTTCACACCTCTTCACATGCTCTGATGCACTTGACACACCCTCTAGACACTTGGACACACACACTTGCATTGACACACACATTGTTCTGTCCATATGCTTGAGTTAGGTTTGGCTTAGATGTCTGAGGTCATTTGGGTTTTGTAGATACCTGATATTGATAATTGTATATATATATGTTGATATGAGTATGGATACATATATATATATATATATATATATATATATATATTTATATATATAATATATATATATAATATATAATATATATATATATATATATATATATATATATATATATATATATATATATATATATATATATATATATATATATATATATTTTAATATATAAAATATATATATTTTAATATATAAAAAATATATATATATATAATATATTTGATATATATATATATATTTGATATATATATATATATATATATATATATATATATATATATATAATATATATATATATATATATATATATATATATATATATATATATGCATGGGATCTCGTCACTGCGAATCTCCGCCTCTACGATACTCCGGACATCACAAGATGGTCCCCTAGCCCGGACGGCCAGTTCTCTCTGCTCTCCGCTAGGTCGGTCATCCGCGGCATCCGGACCCCATCGCGCCTTTCTGGCACGCATGCATCCCCATCAAATGGTCGATCCTTATCTGGTGTTCCTACTTCCGGAAGCTCCCCACTAACGATGCCATCACCTCGTTTGGCTATAGCCTAGCTTCGAGCTGCCATTGCTGCACTTTCTCCAAAACCGAATCAGCAGAACACATCCTCACCTTCGATGATCTGGCCACTAATATTTGGGGCGACTCTCAGCATCAAGTTTAGGAAGGTCCGCCTCCTTAGGGGATTCAACGATCTCCTGTCCTGTTGGGGCATTTCCTACGGACATCAGATCGTCGTTGCCGCCGGAATTTGGGTCCTGTGAAAAAACAGAAACAAGTTCCGTTACGAGGGCCGTCATCTTCCACCTCCCCAACTGTATAGGAAAATCATCAGACAGATCCTTAAGATCGGAGGTGCTGCACGCACTCCATGCCCGACTTCTAGGAAACCCTACTTTAGTTTCCGTCTTCTTGTCTATGTTTTGTCGGCATGCTTAGCCGTTTCTTTTCTTTTGTCGGCGCTTCGCGCTCTTCTTGTATAGGCTTCGGCATTTTGCGCCTGATACATCAATATAATTCCCCTTTCCTAAAAAAAATATGCATAGGATTTTTGAGTTTGATTCCGATATTGGGGTTTGTGTTTGTGAGTCCTTGTGAAGAGGGATTCTTAGTGTGAGTGAAGTGTGGACTGTAGAGTAGCCATTGGTTTTGGTACTTGGTCTTGGGTTTTGGTCGATTGGTGTGTAGGTTTCAGAGGTCATTAAGATTTTGGTAACTGGATTAGTTAGATTTAGTTCCAGAGTCTTGTGGTCGAGTATTTAAGAGGGGGATTGGTACCCATGTTTGTGCAGGTATAGGTAGGGGCAGCAGTTTCAGTGTCAGATACTAGAAAGGATTGGAGGTCGGGTTTACAGCAGTCAAGGCAATGTCTTGTCGTGCATATAGCAGCAAAGAATATATGTTCGGGGCTCTCCACCTACCATATTTCTAATCAGTTGGGTTGTGTGAGTGTTGTGCATGGTCTATGCATCAGTTAGAATAGGAGTTTATGTGCAAGGGTATGAGGTAATGGTGAGTGAAATAGGATTTGGACTCTTGTGTACTCAATATCAAAGGAGTAGTTTTAGCTACTGTGGTAGCGAAGAGGGGGTAGGCATATTAGCCATAAGGTTTTGAGATGATGTATATATGTTTTATATATATGTATTTGGTTCAGTATTTTGGTTTTGTGTGTCTAGTATGTATCATGGGCTTGGTTTTTGGCTATTGTACAGTGGTAGAGGTTAGATGATTTGAGAGTATCAATTATAATGTCAATATATATAGTGTATGTGAGTGTATTGTAGTAAGGGATATGGAAAGGTAAGTATTAGAAAAGTGTATGTTAGATACAAATATTTTAGTTAGGACATGTGTTAGTGTGCCAATTATTTTATGTGAGTGAGTTTGAGTGTGAGTAAGAAATATAAAGAGGAAGTTGTGAGGAAGGAAGTGGCAGCAGGGGAGTTGGACTACAGGCCAGTAGGATGCACCAAGTGCAGGGGCAACTTGGCCCTTGGCAGCAGTGGTTGCTGCCAACACATGTGCTGCAGTTAGAGGAGAGGTCAGACACTTGGCCATAGGCCTATGTTTCACAATATTTTGATAGAGTACAGGGTGTTTGGCTCCTACAACAGGTGCAGGAGTGCAGGGAGAAAACTCCCTACAGGCAGGTTTTACAAGGTCTATGTGGCCTTGTGCAGTGGGGGTGTGAGAGTAAGTTAGGATATCATTAGAGGGTATCTTGGTATGATGTGGTATTAGTTTAGGGTGAGGTTTGAGTGTCCTTGAGTGAGTGTTTAGAGTTGAGGGTTACTTAGTAGGATGGATATGGTTAGGGACAAGTTAGGAAGTGTATATCAATAATACATACTAAGCATTAGTTAGTATAGGCTTTAGTACTAAGTATTATATTACCTTGGGATAAGCCAAGGTACCCATATGATAGCCTATTAGCCAAACTTTAGATCTAGACTAGTTGACCAATGGTTGACCCTTTGACTAATATTGACCAATGGAACCAAGTTTGACTCTTTAACCTAGAAACAACCTTGTTGACCTTGTTTGACTAGATAGTAAACCAAACTCTATATGTTGACTTAATTTGACTAGAAGGTTGACCAAAGTTGACCAAGAGTTGACTTTGACCTAGAATCATGTAGATTGTATTGTAAACTTCAATTATTATCATATATTGAACACATTGTAACCTGTATTGCTCTAAATAGGACATTGTGACTCCAGTTCGGACACCTGTATACATCAGTCACTCAGGGTATCAGGTGAGTACATTCTCTGACAGTTCTTTCATTTATTTGATCATTACTGTGACTCAGTTCTAGTATAGTTCTATTTGATTATCTGTCACAACATGTATTAGTATTCTAGATTCATTTACTCACAATACATGTACTTGACTCGTCTAGCCTCTATTACTCGAACCACTCACAAGAATCATCTACTCGAAATACCTACAAGTATTAAATGTGCAAATCATACAAGAATCAAGACTACAAGAACGATAGCCGTCGCTGTTGGGCCCGGTATGTGATGTGTCGTATTCAACAATAACCACCTTACAAGAACGATAGTCGTCGCCGCTTGGCCGAGCATGAGATGTACCGTATTACAAAATGATAGTCGTCGCCGTTTGGCCAAGAGTAGGATGTGCCGTACTCTACTCGAATCATCAATACTCGAATCACCTACTCGAATCACCAATACTCGAACACCTACTCGAATCACTAACTCGAATCACTGACTAGAATTACTTACTAGACTCATACTGGAATCACACTTGACTTACATTGTACTGTATGGACTCGTATCACATTTGCTCTAGTTCAGTTAGCTATATTTTACAGTCTTTATTGCCATGCTCTCCTGATTTACTGCTTTACTTTTCTTATTCTAAACTATTGCTCTACTTCATTACATGTCTAAACTTACCATGTTCATCAATATAATTGCCTATAACTGCTTTATAGTACTTATCATTTATTTGGGATTTCTAGATGAGATGTGCTTATTCCATCCTGACTGGATATATTTTTTCAGATATTTGTCCCGGATATACGTGTCCTACTTGCTATGGACCTAAATAGGGATTAGCCACACTGAGCCCTACCCTTCAAGAGTGACCAGATAAGTATTTATAGGACTTATTTGAGATTTTCATGTTCGAACTTGAATTGTAATAAGTAGAGATATTTGACTTTGTATCTGAGTTTGTTTCAAATATTATTATTTAGTGGTTTATTATTTAGTTGTTGTTATTGTTTAAGTTTTATTAGTTATCTAGACTTCTGTGTTATCTTATCGTGCTTAGACTATGATTGAGTATTACCATACCTTTACTTGTCCTCCATTCGGAGTTGAGATCTATGACAGGAACATTATATGCATGAGTTGTAAGATAGCGACCTAGTACAACATCTACTACCGATTCTGTGGCGTAGGCTAGGAGTTGTTACGCACTCGTGCCTTATACCGGGTGCGGGTCGTGACACAAATATTCATTTTTATAGTATGCTCGTTCTGTACCATATTTCAATAATCACTTATTTATCTCATTTTCACCATTCTACAAACATTTAATACCTTATTTCAGTTAGAAATCACATTCTATACTTGTTTCCACAATTCTAAGCCACTTGTCGAATCATATTTGGGTTAGAATAATGCATCTACAGTCATTTCACCCAAAATATGCCATTCTACTCCATATTACGCTTAGAACCACCCATATATACTCATTTTCACCATAATTTGGTTATGATCTTATACCTATTTTTATTATGTATGCTCATTCTCTACCATATTTTAGTTAGAATCACTTTTTTTTACTCATTTTCACAATTCAATGAGCATTTGATACATTATTTGGTAAGACCACATTTTATACTCGTTTTCGCTAATCTATCCCACTTTTATTTAACATATTTCAGTTAGACTCGGTTTCACCAATTTTTGCCCATTCTAAACCATATTTTAATTAAAACTGCCCATCTTACTCATTTCACCATTCTGCGACTACTTAATACTATATTTGGTTATAATTACCCATCTAATACTTTTTTCATCATTGTACGCTCGTTCTATACGATATTTCACTTAGAATCACACAACTCTTTTTCACTTTTCCAAGAGCCTTTGATATCTCATTTCGGTCAAAAATCATATTTCTATACTAGTTCCAAACAATCTACACCACTTTTTGGCTATATTTTGATTAGAATCATGCATCTACAGTCGGTTTAAACAATCTATGCCCATTCTACATCATATTTGATTAAAAACCACCCATCTATACCTGTTTTCACATTTTATGCATATTTATACCATATTTCGGTTAGAATCACCCATCTAACTCGTTTTATCATTCTGCGCCAGTTTTAAACCTTAATTTGGTTATAACTACTGATGTAATTCTCGTTTTCATTATTGTATGCTCGTTCTATAATATTTCAGTAAGAATCACTTATTTTCGCAATTCTATGAGTATTTGATACCGTATTTCAGTTAAAGTCTAATTTCATATTCATTTCGATTCGTTTATTCTAAATATTTTGGTTAGAAACACGCATATATGTTCGATTTCACCAACCTACGCCCATCATACACCATATTTCGATTATAATATGCATCTATACTCGTTTTCACCATCTATGCATATTTTACATCATATTTCGGTTACAATCACCTATCTATACTCGTATTCACCATTCTACGTCCGTTTATAATATATGTCGGTAATAGTTACCCATATAATACTTATTTTCATCATTGTACACTCGTTCTGTACAATATTTCAAATAGAATCACTCATTTGTACATGTTTTCACCATTCTACGAGCATTTGATATCTTATGTCGGTTAAAATCACATTTCTATACCCGTTTCTGCCAATCTATACTCGGTTAAAATCATATTTTAATATAGAATTACGTATCTGCACTCGGTTTCTCCAATCTACGCCATTCTTACCATATTTGATTAAAACTACCCATCTATATTCGTTTTCGCCATTCTAGCCCATTTTACACCATATTGTTTAAGAATCACCCATCTATACTCGTTTTCACCATTCCACCCTTGTTTATACTACATTTTGGTTATGATTACCCATGTAATACTCGTTTTCATCATTATACGCTCGTTCTGTTCTTAGTTAGAATCAGTCACCTATACACGGTTTCACAAAAGACCCGAGCATTTGATACCTTATATCAGTTAAAAATAAATATCTATACTTGTTTTCTGCTAATCGAAGCAACTTTTTTTGACCATATTTCAGTTAGAATCACCCATCTACACTTAGTTTCACTAATCTACGCTAATTCTACCATATTTCGATTAGAAAGCACCCATCTATATTCGTTGATGCCACTCTACGGCCATTTTACACCATATTTTGGTTATAATCATCCATCATTATTCGTTTTTACCATTTTACGACTATTTTATTCTATATTTTGGTTATAATTACCTATCCATTATTCGTTTCATCATTGTACGCTCGTTCTGTACCATTTTTTAGTTAGAATCACCGTCTATATCGTTTTCACCGTTCTGTGACTATCTTACTATATTTTGGTTATAATGCCTATCTAATAATCATTTTCATCATTGTACGCACGTTATGTACCATATCTCAGTTAGAATTACTCATTCATACTTATTTTTACCATTCTATGAGCATTGGATACCTTATTTCTGATAGAAATCATAATTTTTATACTTGTTTCCACCAATCTATGCCACTTTTGTTTTTACCATATATCGGTTCAATTATGCATCTATAGTCGGTTTCACCAATCTATGCCTATTCTACACCATATTACGATTGGAACCACCCATCTGCACTCGATTTTACCATTCTGCGCCAATTCTACACCATATTTCGACTAGAATCACCCATCGATACTTGTTTTCGACATTCTACGCCCATATAAACCATACTTTGGTGTAATTAACCGTCTCATATTTATTTTCATTATTGTACGCTCATTATGTATCATATTTCAGTTAGAATCACACATTCATACTCGTTTTTGTCATTCTAAAACATTAATACTTATTTCGGTTAGAAAAGCACATTTTTATACTCATTTCCACAAATCTATGCTACTTATTTTACAATACTCCAGCTAGAATCACATATCTACAGTCGGTTTCACCAATATACGCCCGTTCTATACCATATTTCTACTAGAAGCACCCTCTATACACGTTTTCACCAAACGCCTATTTATACCATGTTTTGTAGAATCACCCATTTATACTCGTTTTTACCATTCCATGCATATTTTATACCTTATTTCTGTTATAACTATCTATCTAATATTCGTTTTCATTATTGTATGCTCGTTCTGTACCATATTTCAATTAGAATCACTTATTTACTCGTTTTTATCGTTCTACAAGCATTTAATACCTTATTTCAGTTAGAAATCGCATTTCTATACTTGTTTCCATAACTCTGTGCCACTTCTCTAATCATATTTGGGTTAGAATAATGCCTCTACAGTCGGTTTCACCAATCTATGCCATTCTACTCTATATTACGCTGAGAACCACCCTATATACTCGTTTCACCATTCTGCGCGCAGATTATGCCATATTTGGTTAGAATCACCCATCTATACTCATTTTTACCATAATTTGGTTATGATCATATACCCATTTTCATCATTGTTTGCTTGTTCTCAACCATATTTTAGTTAGAATCACTTATTTATACTTATTTTCACAATTCTATGAGCATTTGATACCTTATTTTGGTTAGACCACATTTTATAATCGTTTTCACTAATCTATGCCACTTTTTTTAACATATTCGGTTAGACTCGATTTCACCAATTTTTGCCCATTCTAAACCATATTTCGATTAAAATCAGCCATCTACTCATTTCACCATTCCGCGACTACTTCATACTATAATTCGGTTATAATTACCCATCTAATACTGTTTTCATCATTGTACGCTTGTTCGTACGATATTTTACTTAGAATCACTCAACTCCTTTTCACCTTTCAAAGAGCATTTGATATCTCATTTCGTCAAAAATCATATTTCTATACTAGTTTCAAAAATCTACGCCACTTTTTGCTATATTTCTGTTAGAATCATGTACCTACAGTCAGTTTAAACAATCTATGCCCATTCTACATCATATTTTGATTAAAACCACCAATCTGTACTTGTTTTCACCATTTTATGCATATATATTTTATTCTATATTTCGGTTAGAATCACCCATCTATACTCGTTTTCACCATTCACGCCAGTTTTAAACCTTAATTTGGTTATAACTACCCATGTAATTGCTCGTTCTATAATATTTAGTAAATCACTCATTTTCTACTCGTTTTTTGCAATTCTACGAGCATTTGATACCTTTTTCTGTTAAAGACTAATTTCTATACTCATTTTCTATTCGTTTATTCTAACATATTTCGGTTAGAAACACGCATCTATGCTCGGTTTCACCAACCTACGTCCATCATACGCCATATTTCGATTATAACCACCATCTATACTCGTTTTTATCATTTTATGCCCATTTACATCATATTTCGGTTACATCACCTATCTATACTCGTTTTCACCATTCAACGTCCGTTTTATACTATATTTCGGTAATATTTACCCATCTAATCCTCATTTCATTATGTATGCTCGCTCTGTACCATATTTCAAATAGAATCACTCATTTTACCGTTTTCACTATTCTATGAGCATTTGATATCTTATGTCGGTTAAAAAACATTTCTATACCTGTTTTCGCCAATCTATACTCGGTTAAAATTATATTTTTAACATAGAATCACGTATCTACACTCGGTTTCCCCAATCTACGCCATTATGCACAAGATTTGATTAGAACTACCCATCTATACTCGTTTTCACAATCATACGCCCATTTTACACCATATTTTAAGAATCCCATCTATACCCTTTTTCACAATTCCACGTGTTTTATATTACGTTTCGGTTATGATTATACTTGTTTTCATCATTATATGCTCGTTTTGTTTATATTTCAGTTACAATCACTCTATACTCGGTTTCACAATGCTCCGAGCATTTGATACTAATTATCAGTTAAAAATAAATTTCTATACTTGTTTCCTCCAATCGATGCAACTTTTTTACATATTTTGGTTAGAGTCGTCCATCTACATTTAGTTTCACCAATCTATGTAATACTACACCATATTTCGATTAGAAACCACCTATCTATACTCGTTGTCGCCATTCTATGCCCATTTTACACCATCTTTCGGTTGTAATCATCTATTATTACTCGTTTTCACCATTCATGACTATTTTATACTAGATTTTGGTTATAATTACCCATCATTACTCGTTCATCATTGTACGCTCGTTCTGTACCATTTTTTAGTTAGAATCACTCGTCTATACTCGTTTTCACCGTTCTGCGACATTTTATACTATATTTGGTTATAATTTCCTATCTAATAATCATTTTCATCATTGTATGCACGTATCTATCATATCTCAGTTAGAATTACTCTTTATACTCATTTTTCACCATGCATGGATACCTTATTTCTGATAGAATCACAATTTTATACCTGTTTCCAAAATCTACGCCACTATTTTACCATATTTTGGTTCAAATCATGAATCTACAGTCGGTTTCACCAATCTACGCCTATTCTACACATATTACGATTCGAACCACCCATCTACACTCGATTTACATTCTACGCCTATTCTACACCATATTTCGACTAGAATCACCATCTATACTTGTTTTCAACATTTCATGCCTGTTTTAAACCATACTTGGTTGTAATTAACCGTCTCATATTTGTTTTCATTATTGTACGCTCGTTATGTATCATATTTCAGTTAGAATCACACATTTATACTCGTTTTGCCATTCTACGAGCATTAATACTCTATTTCGATTAGAAAATCACATTTCTATACGTTTTCACAAATATACGCCCTTTTTTTTTTACAATATTTCAGTTAGAATCAATATCTACAGTCGGTTTCACCAATATACGCCCATTTTATACCATATTTATTAGAAGCACCATCTATACACGTTTTCACCAAACGCCTATTTTACACCATGTTTCACAGAATCACCTATTTTACTCGTTTTTACCATTCCATGCCTATTTTATACCTTATTTCGAGATATCTATCTATCTAATATTTGTTTTCATTATATAAGCTCGTTCTACACCATATTTCAATTAGAATCACTTATTTATACTCGTTTTCACCGTTCTAACAAGCATTTAATACTTATTTCAGTTAGAAATCACATTTGTATACTTGGTTCCACAAATCTACGCTACTTGTCTAATCATATTTGGTTAGAATAATGCATCTACAGTCGGTTTCACCAATCTATGCCCATTCTACTCCATATTATGCTTAGAACCACCAATATATACTTTTTCACCATTCTGCGCACGGATTATGCCATATTTCGGTAAGACTCACCCATCTATAATCATTTTCACCATAATTCGGTATGATCTTATACCTATTTTCATCATTACATGCTCGCTCTCTACCATATTTTAGTTAGAATCACTTATTATACTCATTTTTACAATTCTATGAGCCTTTGATACCTTTTTTGGTTAAACCCACATTTTATACTCGTTTTCGCTAATCTATGCCACTTTCATGACTACTTTATAATATATTCGGTTATAATTACCCATCTAGTACTTGTTTTCATCATTGTACGCTCGTTCTGTACTATATTTCACTTAGAATCACTCAACTCCTTTCACCTTTCCAAGAGCATTTGAAATGTCATTTCGGTCAAAAATCTTTTCTATTCTAGTTCAAACAATCAACGCCACTTTTTTGCTATATTCGGTTAGAATCATGCATCTACAGTCGGATTAAACAATCTATGCCCATTCTACATTATATTTTGATTAGAACCACCCATCTATATGTTTCACCATTTTATGCATATTTTATACCGTTTCGGTTAGAATCACCAATCTATACTCGTTTCACCATTCTATGCCAATTTTAAACCTTAATTTGGTTATAACTACCCATGTAATTCCCGTTTTCAATTTGTATGCAGTTCTATAATATTTCAGTAAGAATCGCATTTCTACTCGTTTTGCAATTCTACGAACATTTGTACCTACTTCAGTTAAAGTCTAATTTCTATACTCATTTTTTATTCGTTTGTTCTAATGTATTTCAGCTAGCAACACGCATCTTTGTTCGGTTTTACCAACCTACGCCCATCATACACCATATTTCAATTATAACCACCCATCTGTACACTTTTTCACATTCTGTGTATTTATACTATATTCGGTTATAATTACCCTCTAATACTTGTTTTCATCATTGTACGCTCGTTCTGTACGATATTTCACTTAGAATTACTCAACTTGTTTCACCTTTCCAAGAGCATTTGATATCTCATTTCGGTCAAAAATTATATTTCTATACTCGTTTCAAACAATCTATGCCACTTTTTTGTTATATTTTGGTTATAATGATGCATCTACAGTCGGTTTCACCAATCTATGCCCATTCCATATTATATTTCGATTAGAACCACCCATCTATACTTGCATCACCATTTTATGCATATTTATACCATATTTGGTTAGAGGCACCCATCTATACTCGTTTTCACCATTTACGCCTATTTTGAACCTTAATTTGGTTATATCTTCCAATGTAATACTCATTTCATCATTGTATGCTCGTTTTAAACTACTTTCAGTAAGAATCACTCATTTTTACTCGTTTCGCAATTCTACGAGCATTTGATATCTTATTTCAGTTAAAGTCTAATTATATACTCATTTCTATTCATTTGTTCTAACATATTCGGTTAAGAACACGCATCTATGCTCTGTTTCACACAAACTACGCCCATCTACACCATATTTCGATTAGAACCACCCATCTGTACTTGTTTTCAACTTCTATGCCCATTACATCATATTTCGGTTACGATCACTCTCTATACTCGTTTTCACCATTCTACGTCCATTTTATACTGTATTTCAGTAATATTACCCATCTAATAATCCTTTGTGTTATTGTACGCTCGTTCTGTACCATATTTCAAATCACTCATTTATACTGTTTTCACCATTCCACGAGCATTTGATATCTTATGTCTATCAAAAACATTTCTATACCCATTTCTGCCAATCTACACTCGGTTAAAATCATATTTTTAAGATAGAATCACATATCTACACTCGGTTTCACCAATCTACGCCCATTCTATACCTTTTTGATTAGAACTTCCTATCTATACGTTTTCACCATTCTACCCCATTTTACACCTATTATTTTAAGAATCACCCATCTATACTCATTTTTTACTATTCTGCGCTTATTTTATACTCTATTTTGGTTATAATTACCCATGTAATACTCGTTTTCATGTTATACGCTCGTTCTGTTCTATATTTCAGTTAGAATCACTCATCTATACTCGGTTTCATAATGCTTCGAGCATTAGATACCTTATAGCGGTTAAAAGTAAATTTATATACTTGTTTCCGCCAATCTATGACACTTTTACCCTATTTCGGTTAGAATCACTATCTACACTTAGTTTTACAAATTTACGTTAATTTTACACCATATTTCGATTAGAACCACCCATCTATGCTCGTTGTCGCCATTCTAGGCCCATTTTATGTCACGCCCCACTACCGTAGGAGCGATCGTCCTCGCTAAGGCGTGATGCCGTACGAGCCTAAGTTGCGCTCGTGCAAGGCCAAGTCCAGAAACGGTCGATTTGAGCTAGGCCACGAGTCGCACAGAATGTTCCCATTTGCAGCGGAAAGTAAATGAACACAAGTTGGAACAAATTTAATCTCTTTATTGATATTCAAGAAGTTTACAAGCGATGCTAGGCCGAGATTACAAGTCGCTCAGCTCTCTCTTTCTCTGAAAGATAAAAGGCATGCCCAGTGGCTTACAAGATGGAATGATTCATGGTGATGTTCCGATACATTTATCCTGTATATGGTGCTCCAGCTCCTTTGCACGCTCCAAGGCTCCCGAGTTAGCTCCGTACCTTAGCACGTTCGAGGGAAGCTCTGCACCCGACGATGTCTTCTGCACCCGACGATGTCTTCTGCACCCTGCTAGTAATCGGTGGGATTATCAATACATTGTTATGCACTGGTGGAGAGGCTAGTCGTCCACTCGCTATCATTACCAAACACGTCATTTATTCTGTGCAACATCTATCATTCATTGTCTTTCTAATCTTGCCTTAAGATCAGTTTCATGCATATCATTCAAGCCTATCTCGTGTATTGATATCAAGTGTCGCATGGAAATACATGTATGACTTACCCATACTTACCATACGGTCTTCCCTGCCCAAGTAAACCATGTTAGTCAACAATTTATATATAACGACTTAACAGAATTTACGTAAACATTCAGGGTCCAGGGCACCCTGGCTCAAGTTCTAGCACGTTGTAGGCGTGTTTCTAATTCATTTGCACGAAGTACTCTAGTTCATTTGGTGTGTCATATTCAAGCCTATTCAGAAGGCGCTTCGTCAGTTTCCCAGTTGTTCACTTACTCAGTTGTCAGGATGTGTTATACTCAGTTGTTTAGATATATTTCATTCAGTACATAGCGTGTTCACTCTAGTCAGATTTACTGTTTCAATGCAAGGACTTGCACATGGATTGCCACCAGCAAGCCCACTTAATCTATATGCACCGGCGCTGGCATCACAAGACATTTTGGACATTTTCCTTATGGTATTCGCATATATCAAGCGTGATGGCTGGTACATCTTGATAGCTACGACATACCCAGGCCTTATGTCTCCTGTGTGCCCGAGCCCGCACACAGGCCCCATAAGCCGTGATTCCGCCTAGGCAGCCACGATGTCATGATCGTTGCCTTGGAATCGGTTGTTCTATCACTCGTGCACGAGTTTGTCCACGACCATTTCGTATTCTTATTTCTTTAGTTTAACTGTTGGGCTGTCAAGAACTATTTATCATATCAGACCGTTATGGGCCATTGTCTTATCATGCTATCTTGAGCATAATGCGTCATCGACCAGGTTGGCGGCGGCATCCGTGCAGCACGGGTAGCGAGCCCCGTAGCACGTACCGTCATACCTGTCGCTAACCATCTTTTTTTCCTTATTCTTCTCTCACTTGTTCATTCATTCAATTATTTGTTGTTCGTATTCATTCATATATCATTCATTATGCAGTCCCTGTACGGGAACCGCCTTGGCGACCATCGGTCCCAAAGCTTTCAATGTTGCTATACTCTACTCGGAACGACTATGTCGATAGCCTTCCGTTTCATTGTTGTAAACATTCACCGCTTCATTGTTGAATGCATAAGGAACTTGAAATAAAAGCTTGTACCTTGGCACGAGCGTGAAGTACGGTACGAGAGTTCTCATATTTTTGAGTTCTTTTCCATGTTCTAAACAAGCACACAGATGGGATTATTCCCTTAGCTAGGTGCCTTGAGTCATCATTAGCAGGAACGGTGTTATCGCCTAGCGATTCTAGCAATAGTGTTCGTATTATTAAGTGTTTAGGCTAAGCAAAGACAGGTTCATCGGAGCCACCCCACCTTAGCGATGTTTGCATCGACCGAGCGATACTCCGCGCGCCTTGAAAGTCTATGTCTGGATTCATCTTCGATGGGCCAATGTAGTTTCATCGATTCTTCATGGGCTGACGCAACTTTCGAGTCGACGGCTCACTTGAGTCGTCGCACTTGCCATTTTGAATCAATTCTGTTAGGGCAGAGAGGTTCGTTACATTTTACACCATATTTAGGTTATAATCATCCATCTATACTCATTTTCACCATTTTACGACTATTTTATACTATATTTTGGTTATAATTACCCTTCGAGTACTTGTTTCATTAGTGTATGCTCGTTCTGTACCATATTTCAGTTAGAATCATCCGTCTATACTTGTTTTCACCATTCGACGACTATTTATACTATTTTGGTTATAATTACTTATCTAATATCATTTCGTCATCATACGCACATTAGGTACCATATCTCAGTTAGAGTTTACTTATTTATACTCATTTTCACCATTCTACGAACGTTGGATACCTTATGTCTGATACAAATCAAATTTTTAATGCATTTCCACCAATCTACGCCACCTTTTTACTATATTTCGGTTACAATCATGCATCTACAGTCGGTTCTATGCCTATTCTACACCATATTACGATTAAAACCACCCATCTATACTCGATTTTACCATTCTACGCCTATTCCACACCATATTTCTTGTAGAATCACCTATTTATACGTGTTTCAATATTCTACGCATGTTAAAACTATACATTGGTTGTAATTAACCGTCTCATATTTGTTTTAATTATAGTACCCCGCTATGTATCATATTCGAGTTAGAATCACACATTTATACTCGTTTTTGCCATTCTACGAGTATTTAATACTTTTCGGTTAGAAATCACATTTCTATACTCGCTTCCTCAAATCTACGCCACTTTTTTTTTACAATATTTTAGTTAGAATCACATATCTACAGTCGTCCATTATATACCATATTTCGATTAGAACCACACATCTATACACGTTTTCACCAAATGTATATTTGTACCATGTTTCACAGAATCATCCATTTATACTCGTTTTTACCATTCCATGCCTATTTTATACCTTATCACCTATCTAATATTCGTTTTCATTATTGTATGCTCGTTCTGTACCATATTTCAATTAGAATGCTTACTTATACTCGTTTGCACCATTCTACAAGCATTTAATAACTATTTCAGTTAGAAATCATATTTCTATACTTATTTCCACAAATCTACGCCACTTGTCTAATCATATTTGGGTTAGAATAATGCATCTACAGTTGGTTTCACCAATCTATGCCAATTCTACTACATATTAGGCATAGAACCAACGTTTTCACCATTCTGTGCACAGATTATACCATATTTCGGTTAGAATCACCCATCTATACTCGTTTTACATAATTTGGTTTCTTATTCTCATTTTCATTATTGTATGCTCGTTCTCTACCATATTTTAGTTAGATTCACTTGTTTGTATTCGTTTCATAATTCTATCAGCATTGATACCTTATTTGGTTAAAATCACATTTTATACTCGTTTTCGCTAATCTATGCCACTTTTTTAAGATACTTCAGAAAGTCTCGGTTTCACTAATTACCGCCCATTCTATACCACTTTTCGATTAAAACCACCCGTCTTACACGTTTCACCATTCTGCGACTAATTATACTATATTTCGATTATAATTATCCATCTAATACTTGTTTCATCATTGTACGCTCATTTTGTACGATATTTCACTTAGAATCACTCAACTCATTTTCACCTTTACAAGAGCATTGATATCCCATTTCGGTCAAAAATTATATTTTTATACTCGTTTCAAACAATCTACGCCACTTTTTTGCTATATTTCGATTAGAATCATGCATCTACAGTCGGTTTCACCAATCTATGTCCATTCTACATCATATTTCAATTAGAACACCCATCTGTACTTTGCTTTCACCATTCTATGCATATTTTATACCATATTTGGTTAGAATCACCATCTATACTCGTTTTCACCATTCTACGCATGTTTTCATCATTGTATGCTCGTTCTATATACTTTCAGTTAGAGTCACTCATTTATATTCATTTCACAATTCTATGAGCATTTGATACCTTATTTCAGTTAAAATCTAATTTCTATACTCATTTCTATTTGTTTGTTCTAACATATTTCGGTTATGAACACATCTATGCTCGGTTTCACCAACATACGCCCATCATACACCATATTTTGATTAGAACCACCCATCTGTACTCGTTTTCACCTTCTACACACATTTTATATCATATTTCAGTTATGATCACCTATCATACTTGTTTCACCATTCTACGTCTGTTTTATACTGTATTTCAGTAATAATTACACATCTAATAATCCTTTTCGTCATTGTATGCTCGTTTCGAACAATATTTCAAATAAAATCACTCATCTATACTTGTTTCACCATTCCACGAGCATTTGATATCTTTGTTTGTCAAAATCACATTTCTATACCCGTTTCTACCAATCTACACAAGGTTAAAATCATATTTTTAAGATAGAATCACGTATCTACACTCGGTTTCACCAATCTACTCCCATCCTATACCATATTTGATTAAAACTTCCCATCTATACTCGTTTTCACCATTCTACCCGTTCTAAGAATCACCCATCTATACTCGTTTTTACCATTCCGCGCTTGTTTTATACTATTTCGGTTATGATTACCCATGTAATACTCATTTTCATATTATACGCTCATTCTGTTCTATATTTCAGTTAGAATCACTCATCTATACTCAGATTCACAATGCTCTGAGCATTTGATACCTTATATCGGTTAAAAATAAATTTATATACTTGTTTCCGCCAATATATGCCACTTTATTACCTTATTACGGTTAGAATCACCCATCTACACTTAGTTGCACCAATCTACGTTAATTCTGCACCATATTTCAATTAGAACACCCATCTATGCTCGTTGTTGCCATTCTACGCCGTTTTACACCATATTTAGGTTATATTCATCCATCTATACTCGTTTCACCATTTCACGACTATTTTATACTATATTTTGGTTACAATTACCCATAGTACTTGTTTAATAGTGTACGCTCCTTCTGTAGCATATTTCAGTTAGAATCATCCGTCTATACTCGTTTGCACCATACGACGACTACTTTATACTATATTTTGGTTATAATGACCTATCTAATAATCATTTCGTCATCATACGCACGTTTGGTACCATATCTCAGTTAGAATTTACTTGTTATACTCATTTTCACCATTCTACGAGCATTGGATACCTTATTTCTGATACAAATCATAATTTTTATACGCGTTTCCCAATCTATGCCACCTTTTTACCATATTTTGGTTAAATCAGGCATCTACAGTCGGTTCTATGCCTAATCTACACCATATTACGATTAAAACCACCATCTATACTCGATTTTACCATTCCATGCCTATTCCACAACATATTTCTTGTAGAATCTCCATCTATACTTGCTTTCAATATTCTACGCATTTTAAACCATACTTTGGTTGTAATTAACCATCTCATATTTTGTTTTAATTATTGTACGCTCGCTGTCATATTTCAGTTAGAATCACACATTTATACTCGTTTTCGCCATTCTACGAGCATTTAATACTTATTTTGGTTAGAAAATCACATTTCTATACTCGCTTCCACAATCTATGCCACTTTTTTTTTTGCAATATTTCAGTTAGAATACATATCTACAGTCGGCCATTCTATACGATATTTCGATTAGAAGCAAACATATATAAACGTTTTCACCATACGCCTTTTACACCATGTTTCGTAGAATCCCATTTATACTCGTTTTTACCATTCATGCCTATTTTATACCTTTTTTCGGTTATAATCTCCTGTCTAATATTCGTTTTCATTATTGTATGCTCGTTCTGCACCGTATTTCAATTAGAATCGCTTATTATATTCGTTTGCACCATTCTACAAGCATTTTATAACTTATTTCAGTTAGAATCACATTTCTATATTTGTTTCCACAATCTATATACTTGTCTAATCATATTTGGTTAGAGTAATGCATCTAAGTCGGTTTCACCAATCTATGCTCATTCTACTATATATTACGTATAGAACATCGTTTCACCATTCTGTGCGCAGATTATACCATATTCGGTTAGAATCACACATCTATACTTATTTTACCATAATTTGGTTATAATCTTATTTTCATTTCATCATTGTATGCTCGTTCTCTACCATATTTAGTTAGAATCACTCATTTGTACTCGTTTTTAATTCTATGAGCATTTGATACCTTATTTGTTAAAATCATATTTCATACTCATTTCGCTAATCTATGCCACTTTTTTAAGATACTTCGAAAAGACTTGGTTAAACTAATTTAGCCCATTCTATACCACATTTCGATTAAAACACGTCTTACTCGTTTCACCATTCCGTGATTATTTTATACTATATTTCGGTTATAATTACCCATCAAATACTTTTTTGTCATTGTACGCTCGTTCTGTACGATATTTCACTTAGAATCACTCAACTCGTTTTCACCTTTCAAGAGTATTTGATATCTCATTCGGTCAAAAATCATATTCTATACTCGTTCCAGAAATACGCCATTTTTTTGCTATATTGGGTTAGAATCATGCATCTGCAATCGGTTTCACCAATCTATGCCCATTCTACATCATATTACGATTAAAAAACACCCTTATACTTGCTTTCACTATTTTATGCATATTTTATTCTATATTTGGTTAGAATCACCATCTATACTCGTTTTCACCATTCTACGCCTGTTTTGAACCTTAATTCGGATAGCTACCCATGTAATACTTGTTTTCATCATTGTATGCTCGTTCTATACTACTTTCAGTTAGAATCACTCATTTTATTTTCGTTTTCACAATTTTACGAGCATTTGATACCTTATTTTAGTTAAAATCTAATTTTTATACTCATTTCTATTCGTTTGTTCTAAACATTTCGGTTAAGAACATGCATCTATGTTCGATTTCAGTATCCTACGCCCATCATACACCATATTTGATTAGAACCACCCATTTGTACTCGTTTTCAACTTATAGGCCCATTTTACATCATATTTCTGTTACGATCACCTATCTATACTCGTTTTCACCATTATGCGTCCATTTATACTGTATTTCAGTAATAATTATCCATTAATAATCGTTTTCGTCATTGTACGCACATTCTGTACCATATTTAAATAGAATCACTCATATACTTGTTTCACCAATCTACGAGCACTTGATATCTTGGTCTGTCAAAATCACATTTATATACCGTTTCTACCAATCTACACTCGGTTAAAAACATATTTTAAGATAGAGTCACTTATCTACACTCGGTTTCACTAATCCCCCATTCTATACATATTTTGATTAGAGCTACCCATCTACTAGTTTTCACCATTCTATACCCATTTACACCATATATTTTAAGAATCACCCATCTATAACTCATTTTCACCATTCCACGCTTATTTTATACTATATTTCAGTTATGATTACTCATGTAATAATCATTTTCACATTATACGCCGTTTTGTTCTATATTTCAGTTAGAATCACTCATCTATATTCGGTTTCACAATGCTCCGAGCTTTGGATACCTTATATCAGTTAAAAATAATTTATATACTTCTTTCTGCCAATCTATGCCACTTTTTGCCCTATTTCGGTTAGAATACACATCTACACTTAGTTTCCAATCTACGTTAATTCTACACCATATTTGATTAGAACCTCCCATCTATGCTCGTTATCGCCATTCTACGACCATTTTAACATATTTAGGTATAATCATCCATCTATACTCGTTTTCACTATTTTACGACTATTTTATACTATATTTTGGTTATAGTTACCCATCTAGTACTTGTTTCATTAGTGTACGTCATTCTGTACCATATTTCAGTTAGAATCATCCGTCTATACTTTTTTCTATTCTACGACTATTTTATTCTATAATTTGGTATAATTACCTAAATAATAATCATTTTTATCAATACGCACGTTAGGTACCATATTAGTTAGAATTTACTTATTTATACTCATTTTTACCATTCTACGAGCATGGATACCTTTTTCTGATACAAATCACAATTTGTATACTCGTTTTCATCAATCTACGCCACCTTTTTACCATATTCGGTTGCAATCATGCATCTACAGTCGGTTCTATGCCTATCTACATATTACGATTAGAACCACCCATCTATAAGATTTTACCATTCTACGCCTATTCCACACGTATTTCAAGTAGAATCACCCATCTATATACTGTTTCATATTTACGTAGGTTAAAACCATACTTGGTTGTAATAACCATCTCATGTTTGTTTTCATTGTACGCTCGGTTATGTATCATATTTCAGTTAGAATCACACATTATACTCGTTTTTGCCATTCTACGAGCAGTTAATACTTATTCGGTTAGAAAATCACATTTCTATAGTCGCTTCCACAAATCTATGCACATTTTTTTTACAATATATTTCAGTTAGAATCACATATACAGCGTCCATTCTATACCATATTGGTTATAACCACACATTTATACACATTTTCACCAAACGCCTATTTTATACCATGTTGTAGAATCCCCATTTATACTCGGTTTACCATTCCATGCTATTTTATACCTGATTTAGGATAATTACCTATCTAATATTCGTTTCATTATTGTATGCGTTTGCACCATATTTTAAATAGAATCACTTATTCTACTCTTTTATCCATTCTACAGAAATTAGTATCTTATTTCAGTTAGAAATCACATTTTTATACTTGTTTCCACGAATCTATGCCACTTGTCTAATCATATTGGGTTGGAAAATGTATCTACAGTCGGTTTCACCAATCTATCCATTCTACTCCATTTAACGCATAGAAACCATCGTTTTCACGTTCTGCGCACAGATTATACCATATTTTGGTTAGAATCATCCATCTATACTCGTTTCACCTAATTTGGTTATAATCTTTTCTCATTTCATCATTGTATGCTCGTGTCTACCTATTTTAGTTAGAATCAATCATTTGTACTGTTCTCCTAATTCTATGAGCATTTGATACCTTATTTTGGTTCAAATCGCATTTTATACTCATTTTCGCTAATCTACGCATTTTAAAGATACTTAGGAAAGACTCGGTTTCACCAATTTACGCCCATTCTATACCACATTTCGATGAAAACCACCCGCTTACACGTTTCACCATTCTGCGACTATTTTATACATATTTTGGTTA
>JANAVB010031740.1:0-30220 GCA_029216955.1 Iris pallida | reverse complement strand
TCTAAGATAAAGTTCGCACTTTGCTCTTAGGACTTCGCCATCCAAGACAGAAAGAAGAAGAGATCTAATCGAGGGGTTGTCAACTTCGATTAGGGAGATTGCTACGGGTAAGTGAGCGATTTCAATTGTAATCTCCTTCTTTTCTTCTTCAGTATGGTGAGGGGGTTGAATCCATTTGGCCAAAGGGTTCAACATTGTCTTTGTTAATCTTGTAATTTCATCTGAGTTATAGAGATTAGAATTTGTCCATGTGACATAGTCATCGCCATGATATAGTTTTTTTATCTGTTCTTGGTGTCCGTTAGACGGGGGTTGGTTATTTTAGGTGGATTGGCCTAAGTTTTTGCTACGATAACGTCTCGGACTCGGTATCGGAGCGTAGGATGGCATGTCCGATTTCCAATATCTGGTATCAGAACAAGGTTCATTCGTTCTGGTCTGATCGCAACATCTGGTATCAGAACTTTTAGGGTTTTGGCAACCATGTTTACTGAGCAGATGAAAACTTGTACGATCACCCTCATAGGGGAAAACTGGACGATTTGAAAGCCAAGAATGGAGGATCTACTTTGGTACAAGGACTTGCATGATCCATTGGAGGTTGATGTCACTAGTACGTCGGTGACCTACAGCTATCCGTCAGTAATCCGTCGCTAGTCCGTCGTTGCGCTTGTCATATTCCCAGAATTAGTCCTGCTATGCTCAAACCTGTCAATATATAAATATATATATATATATATATAATATATATATATATATATATATATATATATATATATATATATATATATTAGGATATTTAGATTTAGGACTAACTATTTAGGTAAAATAAATACAGTTAAGTACAAATAAGAATGTAATTAGATAGGACTGAGAAAACTTATATATGCTTTGGTCACCCGATCATCTACGAGCTTTCCATCATTCTTTCGCTTATGGGTACGCTCTAAAATTTTGGAATGTCGACGGTGTTAGGGTCTCCGCTTGTCCTGGCGACCTCCTCGAACTGTAACAATTAAAAAAAATTAATAAATAAACATTAAAATTAAATAATTGAAGAAAATAAGTAAGAATACTCACCATCCGTCGATAATGCTCTGAAATTAGGATGGATCCACCCGTGTGGTGAAAACCCTTAGCACGGGCAGCCTCTGCCTTCTCGCACTTGGCCTTATAGGCCGGAGTGTCCATATTCTTCTTCATCTCCTCCCAAAATTCTTCCTTTAACCACTGCTTGCGATGATCTCCAGGGAATGTAGCCAATGCCTTCTGGCCGTTGACCATATCCTTCAACCTTTTGCTGGCGACAGACTTGTAGCACTTTCGGATCGCCTGATCTCTGTACGCCGGCCACCAGTACAACTTCTGCAAATAAAAAAATAAAATAAATGAGCAAATATTTAAGAAATATTATAAACAAAGACGATATTATTTATGCATACCCAAGCATATCTATCCAAATAAATCGTGTATTAAGTGGGATGACCCCGAAGTTCAGATAGGGACCATGGAATTGACAACGCATCAAGTAGCCCAAATCTCTACCAGCCTAGAGTGGAAAGAACCTGGAATAAGTAAACAATGTACCATTAGAAAATAAGAGAGTATAAATAAATGTATATAATAATAATTATATACTTATGTCGCTCCATCGGCCCACAGATCGGGACGACTGATGCTGGCTGACCGTTCTAATAGAGTAGGAGGGTCTGCAAATCTTGGTCGACATATGTACACTCCATGGTCCACCAATAAGCCAAAATATGGATTCGCCCTAGTAGGAGCGACATGTGTAGTCTCCGGTATAGAAGTCGAATCAGTCGAACCAAGGGGAGCACCAGCACCAGTAGGAGTAGATGCTGAGAAAATATCAGGGCTAGCTCCGCCTACCGATGAACAAGTGACAATAGAGATAAGCCATCCTTCTCATCAATAAAGTCGTCCTCGCTAACTCCTCTACGATCTGCAACTGGAGTAGTAGAAGGAGGAGGAGGGCGGAATAAAGATCCTCGAGATCGTCCATGGCCTCGTACCGCCATATGAAAATTTGAAAGAAATAAAAAATAGTGTAATAATACAAATAATCAATGCAAATCTAATATAAATAAAAAAATGGTGTGATGATACAAATAATCAATGTAAATCTAATAGAAATAAACAATGTACACATAATAGATGCATGCAAGGGAAAGAAGATTATGATCTATTACTTAAATTCCTAATGCCATGTGTATGTAACATGGCTAGCTCGCCTACACTAGTAGGACTGTGGTCCTGTACCAAAAAATATTAGAGACTCCTGTGTCTTGAACTGGCTTTGGTGTGCCAGGAAACACGGATGCAGGAATTCCTTAGCATAGTATTACTATGTGATGCACTTGCAACTTCCTAGTTTTAGTGAGTCCATTTTGGTTCACCCATCAAAACTAGGATGTTTGTTCATGCTCAAATAAATGATTGGCATGTGTCAAATTCTTTAGTCAAAACCACTTCGAATGTTTACAAAACCACTTTCAAAGTGGTTTATGTTGAATGGATTTGACAAGTGTCAATTTTTTGTTGGAGGGTGAACAAACACCCTAGTTTTGGTAGGTGAACAAAAATGGACTCTAGTCTTAATTATGTAGTGAGATTTTTGCTTTTTACCAACATTTGGAGTTGTGCATTTCATGCTTCAAAGGGGGTTGTTTTATTATCGTTGGTAGTCCCAGTAGCCTGATCGAATAGGGGAATTTTTTTGGACATGGAAAGCATATGTGCCAAATGTAAGAGGGCGCTCCAGTGCCACAACGCTCCCGGTGATTGTTGCATTCTTCGAATGCGAGCCAATTTCTTTTATTGCGTTGAATGCACCACTCTTATCACTTTAAGGGGTGTTTAAGACTATGTTAGTGGCTATATGCTTGGTTTTTAAATGTTGCTTCTCATGAAATCTAATTTTTTTAAATGTTTACAATGAAGTTATCTAAGCTTGGAGATAAGTGGAGAATGTTGAATGCTTGTGCTTGGATTTGTAAGATTATTTGCGAAAAAAAATTATTGACTTTTCTCGCTTCCTGTATTTACTTTGTTGCTCTGGGAGAAAATTTTGCAAGCCCAAATGTTTAGACCCTCGAGGCACAAAGATGGACATGGACTCATAGACACAATATAGATATGCGGTATGGACACTTTTGAAATACAAAAGTAGTTATCAATGTTGCATCAATATAACCAGTTATCTATGTTGCATCAATATAACCACATGTAGAGACATGTTACATGGAGCATGATTCTATCATGTTCGAGTAACATAGGTCACCGAACTTGAGTGGCTCCTGTGGTTACCGAGGAGAGGTTTAAGACCCCGACTGGGTGGCAGAAGATCAGTTGATCGAGCCACGAAGGCGTATTATTTCTTCCATTTATTTTGTGGGAGTTGGGGGACAATGGATCCAACGTGCATGCAATACAGCATGCACAAAGTCCCGTGCGTCTCACCGGGCATCTCAAAAAAAAGGTCAGGGTGTGAAGTGGGTTGGGCAGCCCGAAGCTCATCCTGATTAAAACCAGGTTGGGCCGGCCTAGGCCCAGACAATGTATAGGACCGGCTGTCCTGTTTTGAACCTAGAGACAGACTAGGACCCCCCACCCCACCCATCCAACTCGAGCCCCCGGCCCGTAGAACCTAACGGGTTCGGACTAGATTTCCCAATGGACTAGCTTAGATCGGCCTGGTCGGGAGTCTGGTCCAGGCCCGATCAGAATCCGATCCACCCCCACCCCCCTATGTGGGTCCCCCACGTGCAATAAATAAATAACGATTGATTTCTTTTACCATTTTATTCCCTACTAACCATTATTATAACATTGGGGAATATTTTGGTAAAAAATTACAACAACCCATTTTAGGGCAATTAGTCTTTTTAGGAAATATTATGGTAAAATACTCCCATTATTTAACCATGTCTGAACATTAATTACATGAATATTTGGACTATTTGCTGAAAATGAACCAAAATACTCATACAACTATATTCTAAAGGTATAGTCATTTGCATTCATTTTTTTTAAGTATGCGGATTAATTCATCCGAATTTACCAGAACACAATTTTTTTTCTCTCTTCTAATACTTGCATTTTATTTGGTAAATTAGCTACTTTTTGAAAACTGAAGTAAAAAAATCACAAGAGTGTTTGAGAAATCAGACTAGGCTTCAACTTGATCGACCACCACCTACAACACTTATATATCCGACTTTGAAGAAAATCAAGTTAAGATTTAAGTATTTTTATATTATATTATTTAAGTAGTTAATAGTTCTGTTCTAAGTAGATCAAGGTTAATTTACCTGAATTATTTTACCAAATTATATATCACAAATGATTAGGGAGAACATGTCTTAGATCCCAACAACTTAAAACTAATATATAAACCTGCAACATTGTAATAATGCAAAAAAGTTGAGGTAAGTAGTTTCAAAATAGAAATAAGCACATTTAGATGCATTAATTAGTTTATAAGGAAACACAAGTTTTGTCGAACCTATTTGATTCAACTATTCAAATTAGTAGCAACTCTAGTTTAAATTCTAAGTTATCTCAAACTAAGAGTATAGTTCAAAGGAATAAACTAAATCATTCTTCCCTCTCAATTGAAGAAATGTCCTTGTATTTAAACTCCAATGATGAAGATGATGACGTTTCTGGATTATATGTTTTAGATTAATGTCTATAGTGCCTCACTCCTCGTGGTTCACCATGTAATACCCATGGCTTGTTAACTCAATCTTGAACTGAGTATTTGGGGAAACCTTGCCGGTATCGATTGATTACGATGAAATGCAATGAACCTTTCCAATTGATGGATCGACTTCTATTGAAATGAATCCAAGAGTTTTCGTTGGATGTTTTCTTTCGCTACTCGGTTTTGATGAATGCATTTTCGTGTTGGTTTTCGATGATTGGTTTTCATTGTTCACTTTCTTCGTATTTCACATTCATTCCGAATCTTGAGAGAAAGAGACCAAAGTATGCTAATCAAATGTTGGTGCCAATGTAGGATGCTTAGGAGGAGCGTGAATGGCGCGTGAAGTCCCTCATTCTCTCGAACAAGATTCATTTAGGTGAGTTACTTTGATCGGGCTAACATTTATCTCCACGCCCTAAGAAAATGATATCTAGTCTACTCTTTTGTTGCATCCCTCTGTTCAACGATACCACAAGAACAAAAGATAAAGAAGATTAATGAATTGAATCAAATGCTAGATCATATGCTGCTATAATCTGTTTCGTATGAATGAACATCTGCTCTGTTGCTAGTATGCTTTTAAAATATAGACATGGACATACAACTTGTATACGTTGAGATGAATAAGAAGAAAGGCATGAAATGAATGTGTCACATATCTGTTAAGGCACGAAATGAACGTGTCATATATCTATTAAGATGTGAAATAAACGTGTCATGGCCCGTATACAAATCTGCTACATCTGATAGAAATGCTAAAAGTGCATTGGTCTCGGACAACTTGTGCACAAGGTATCGTCTCTCGGATGGATTCTTGGAGCGCCTCGGACCACTCGGCCTAGAAGAGATTAGGGCACCCTGAGGTAAAAGAGACCTCATGATTAGGGGTGTGTTGTGTCTTTAGCGACGAACTAAACCAAAGATTCACAGCAGCTAATGATGGGAATGACCCGTGGACCATCATGTAGATAGGATACAAGCATCACACATGAACTTCATTATCTACAAGAATGGAACATAAATTATTCGTTATGCAAATTGTGCTAACCTTGTCTTGTGCAAGGATGACTGTAGGCGATGGGTAAGATATATTGTGCAAGTACTTTCTACTGTTTATGCTTCTTAAGAATTGTTAAAAAGAACCTAGACAAGTAAAAAGACCACATAATAAACGTATGCTGGCTTCACTGTCTACTTAATGCAGATTTATGTGAGTTCGGCCAAAAACTGCTCACCAGTACATGATGTGTACTGACCCACATTGTGGGCACCATTTCAGATAGCAAGGAGACATGGGGACTTTCGGTGAGACACTAAAGCTCGTCTAGCCCAGTGGAGCTTGGTTGATCGCCTCGAAGCTATTTTTATTTTCAAGTCCAGTTTGTAAGTTTTCTTTGAAGGTGTCTTTACTTTTCGTCTATATAATAAAGGGTATGATGTATGGACATTGTGGCTATTATGAAAAGAGTTTCAAAGAGAGATATATAACTAAACTATGGCATTTTGAGTCACAAGCTTTGTACTTTGTAATCCTATCAAGTTATCAATAAAAGAAGTATTTTCTATTTCAAATCTTTGTGTCAAATTTGGTTTTCTGCAATTAAAAGTGTTGTATGCATGTGTTTTGCTTGTCTAGTTGTATTGTGCAAGTACTGGCCTTATGCAAGCGCAACTTAGGCTTGCACGACATCACATCTTAGCGAGGATGAACGATCCCGCAGGGATAAAAGCGAGGACGAACGACCCTTGTAGGATCGGGGCATGATAATGTCCCTACTCGGATTAAGACATAACATTTTATGCTTCACGCTTGCAGCATTTTCACCAAACGATTCGACATAGTGGTGAAGCATACGCACAAAAAAACTTACCTTGTACTTTTTTCTATGGCACGTGATCTTCTGATAAACTTGGTGTACATAGTAGCATTAGAATCTTGTTTTAGTTCAGGTTCAAGAATGCTAAGCAAGAAGAGAAGCAGAATGCTAATATATTTTGGAAGTTCGCGTTCACGATTGGATTCATGCGAAAAGATGAACTTGAGATAAAAATATCGACATTAATGAATTGGTCTTTCAATCCCTTACTATTTTTAGAAGTTGAAGAATGAAGCAAGGAAATCTTGCAGAGTTAGATCATTTATTTGAAAATCGAATATTTGAAGATATCGTAGATCGCCAACAAATATTAAAAATAAGTGGCAATGAAGACCAAAGATTGAAGATGAAAATTATACTTTTACTCTTTCAACTTTTCTAAAACTTAAATAAAAATTTCATTAAAATTTTAAATTAGTTAAATTCTTTATTCTCATTATTATTTTTTACTATTTTTGAAATAGCGAAAGGTCTAAAGCCCAAGTCCTGTCATGCCACAAAACTAGAATACTGGAGAGCGGGGACTGACATAGTCCACTACACCAAAATAGTCATTTCCTAACGACTATAAGCGTTAGAAAAATTATTACTAACGGTTTTTTTGCCGTTGGTAGTACGGCGTGGGGAATTTTCCTAACGATTATAACCGTTAGTAAAATAAATTTCCTAACGGTAAAAAACTGTTAGAAAAATTAATTTCCTAACAGTAAAAAACCGTTGGAAAATTCACTTTCCTAACAGTAAAAAACCGTTGGTAAATTCACTTCTCTAACAGCAAATACTATTGGTAAAAATAAATCTACTCACAGTAAAAAAACCGTTAGAAAACTGAACACAACCTTTGAAATTTTCAACAGTTTTTTAACTGTTACAAACAAATTTTTTTTTTAAAATTAATCAGTGGCTCTATCAAGCCGGAGCTGTCAACTTTCAATTATCAACCAATATTCATTATAAAAATATAATTTACACAAGACAATCCACCAATACACATTCAAATTAATAAACAAAACCACTAGTAACATTTATAAATAAACAGATGCATAGTTACAATTATTCTTCATATAATGGTATCTCACCATATGCATTAAATAACCTCTTAAGGTATGAAAGAAACCAACTGATATGCTTCCTTCAACGTGAAGCTCCAAGAAACACTGAGCCATCATGTTAACAGTCAAAACAAGCATGATACTCTCCTAGTACCACTGTCTGTACACACGCACTCCACATATTCAACTAGAGTACCATAAGTAATACGAAGAGCTACAAGGACCTCAGAAGGGAAGTCGACGTGTCCAGGGTGATGAGATTGATAAGTACTAATTTCCTGATCTTTCTTCCTTGTAGGCTTTAAGATCGTCATCAGACATGTTGACTTGATTCTGATACCAGCAATGCTTCAGCAGCACAAATATCGGTCATCCTGACATCTCCAGGAAATTCCTGTGCAATGATCTCGGCAGCAGACACAAAAGAGTCCGTCAATGTGGAATTCCCTGAAAATTAAAGAGTCCGTCAATGATCTCGGCAGCAGACACAAAAAACAGTTCTGAAGAGGACGTAAAAGTTTTATATTCTAACGAAATTCCAAATGCTCTTTGGCATGAATAGTCCTAAAGTCTTCCCTAACAATCTCTGGCCCTCTATTACAAATTTCTTAATCTAAAAGGAAAATAATTTTGAACGAACTTGTTATTACATACTGTATACTTCGACTACAATTTAAGACACCATCTCCTAACAAGAAAACATGACAATTGGAAAGGCAAGGTACTCAAGGAGATACAAAATCAATAATGTGAGGAGCTAAGAATTGGGATTTGGAGATTAGAAGACATCCTATGTTCCTGTGGTTCATGTCTATCAAGTTTTGTCATGGACAGGATGGCATTTCCTCTAATCCCTTCTGAATCACCAAATGTGGTCTGTCACAAACATTCCAAGGGAGAAACTGATAATATTCTTCAATCCCCAGATAAATATAAGTACCTTATATGCCCCTCTTGAGCCTCGATTCTCAACTCTTTTTATGCAATAACACTACACACCCAGCCCACAAACCTCTGAGACTACATATTTCCTCTCTTTTTCTCTTATTTGGTTGATCAAAAGAATAGGGCTGACTCGGGACCTCAATATTTATTCAGGCCAGATCTGGTTTCTTACTAGTAAAGCATGTCCAAAACATACTCTTAATTCTTACGCTTAGTAAAATTTCTAAATTTCTTGAGCTTTATGAATCCAGTTGGATTTTTTTTTACCCCTAAAATCTTATTTGTCCTAAAACTGTGAGGGGCGGAGAGGAGGTGAGAACGAAGGAGGGGAAGAGAGAGAGATTACCCTTAAAATCTTCTTCCTTTTCCTGACGCTCCTTGTCTGCAACCGCCTCCTTTCTCGCCTCTGCTCTCTTCCTTTATGCACACCCTTCCTTCTCCATTATCAGCCTCAGGGCCTTAACCACCTCCTTCCTCGTGAAGGACCCATCCTCATTGTCCCTCTCCAGCTCAACTCTGACCCCCATCTCCTCCAGCATCCGGGCGTTGATCCCCTGGTCTCTGAACATCGGCAACAGAACGAGCGGGTGCCCAAACTGCAAGATCTCCACGATCGAACCCAACCCGCAGTGCATCAGGAACCCCTCCACGGACGGGCGGGCCAGGATCCTCAGCTGGAGGGGCCACCCTGCCACCACCTTCCCGTGGACTCTCGTGCGCTCCTCGAACCCCCGCGACAGCATCTCCACGTCCTCCGCCGCACTGGAGGGCATCCGCAATGCTCACAGGAAAGGAAGCTCGGAGGCCTCGAGGCCGAGGGCCAGCTTGTACAGCAGCTCGAGGCCGAGGGCCAGCTTGTGCAGCAGCTCGACGCCGACCGTCACCTCGCTCCCTAGAGCAACGTATACTACCGACTTCTTCACCCGCTCCTCCAGCCATCCTATGATCTATTCCTCCGACTCGTCGCTGCCGACGCAGGATCTATCGGCTACCGTCGAAGGGAGGAGCCCGACGGCGACGACCGGGTTCGGGTAGACCCGTTCGAGGTACGAAATCCACTCGGGCTCCAGCTCGGCGCAGGTGCGCACCACGACGACCTCACTCGGACTCCAGCTCGGCACAGCCTATGTAGAGAGGAGAGGAGGAGAGGAACCTCTCTTAGGGCTCGAGAGGAAAGAAGGATGGGAAATGAGGGATTTGAAAAGTGTAACCCTCAATAACACTTAGTCTCTCACGTGAAACTCACATGCTTGGTAGATTTTTATCTTATTAACCTTGCTAACAGTTTTAATTGTTACCAAATAATTAGTATGTGTTATTAATATAAAATTTTATTTATTTTTATTTATACCAACCATTTTTTTATGTTCCTAACGGTTTTTTATTGTTGGTAATTAGTAATGGTAAAAAATCGTTAGTAAACTCAAAAATAGTGTGTTAGAAAATCCCTCTTTTGGTGTAGTGGTCTAGCTAAGCAATACGAAGTACTCCGGTATCCTATATTGCGGTCACAATTGTCAATTATGTTGGGTATCTTAGCATGCAATCAATCTATAGCCTAGATCAGATCTCATATCCGCAGGCAATAACAATGAAATAACAAGTAAGAGTGAAATAATATATTAAGCAAGTAGGACCAAACGGTCGAAACTCATATAATAATCAAGATGTCTATAGTATGAAATAATGCAGACAAGAATACCTTTCCACGATTCCTGACATGATATAGAACTGAAGAACATCCTTCAAGTCAAGTCTGAAAGATCCATAGGGTCTATCACTAGTAATCTAGGAACAATCCATGATTGGTTAGGCCAACCGTAACATGTACCAGAAAGGAAGGCTCAAGAAAGGGCAAAGAAAACAACAAAGTAAAATATGGTAGGAAAACATATAGAAACAACAATAATCAGGGTAGAGGATCATGCGCTACCAACGCACGATTACAAAATATAAGAAGCAATCCGACAACTAACACAGGTAAGAAACAAAAAATCATAACAATTATCCTAACATCCACTAATACCTACATCTCCACTGAAATTCGTAGTCTGCCATCGGAACGTTAATCCATCCCTACACCAAACAAGGACAAGGGAATGGATTATTATACCGAGACAACGTTACGTAGCAGCCAACTTAGCAAGCAACATACCATATAATTTAGGTGAATAAATGGCTACTTTAATGTCTACGACTCACTATGTAGTATCATGGTTACCCAGTAATGCAATATATAGGAATCCTCAAATCGTGCTATGTCCGAGTAGGGCTAGCGGGACCAAGTAACAATGCATAGCAGATAAGGTAAGCACCGGTACCTCCTAAGGCCATCATGCAAAATAGATCAATCAAATAAGACATATAGTAGTCGGATACTGCCATCCACTAATGCAGATGGTATGTAATATCCATGGAGGCCAACCTTTCACTTCATGACTAATGTCTGAGGCTGGCCGGCATACACGATCTCTGGATCCCGTTCTCTTCTAATGCTTCTACTAATTTTAGTTACCTAGATTTGTTGGTCCATTAGTTAATGATCACACCTAATTTTGATAATCAACGTCAACTTTGGTCAATACGCAAAATACATATACTGCTACATGTTTACAGGTTTCAAGTCAGAAGAATGTATGCATCCTAAATTTGTATCCTACTGCTACAAAATACAAACATCGCATCGTCATCAAGAACCCAAAGGCAATGGAATCAAGATGAAGCCTTTTCATATTTTCTTTTGTATTTTTTACTTTTATTTAGTCTAGAAATAATATGTAAGGTTGATCGAGATCGGTACTGGCTTAGGTTTTTTTTAGTCCACAAATATTATAGCCTACCTATCCACTTATACATAATCCAAAGTCCACATTCTAAAAAGCACAAAACCTAACATATTTGACCCAAAATGTTTTGTTCTGACCCTGGCAGAACTCGGCCAGAACTTGGCCTGAGTTCGGTCCAGTCAGTTTCATATTTGTTTTAAAATTCCTCCAAATCTGCATCCAACGTTCGAATACGAGATTTCTGCATCCGAACTCTGTCCGAATTCGGTCTATAAAAACACTATAAGTAGAGAAGAACTTTCACATTCAAATCACTCATTCATTCAATCTTCTCTTCTTTATTCATTTCTAAGTATTCTCTACGAGCTACACTTTCAAATCAAGCCTATACTACTCTTAGCCAAGCCAGTACAGTTTCTGTTTAATTTAGAGTTTGGTGTTGAAAAGTTGTATCAAAGACTCCATTCAGAAAATGTTTCAATTTTCAAAGCGTCCTCTGGAGTCGGTCGTGCGCTCATCGCCAAGAACGGTGTTGTAAGAGACTACAAGCTCTCAATTAGCTTGTGCCATAGTGGATTAATTTCGAGCAAGAGTACTCGAGACTGGACTAGTCATTTCAGAGGGAAACCAATATATATTGCTATGTCACTGAGTTTGATCTTCTTGACTCTTACTTTACTGCAATTCATTTAATGTCATTTACCTGCCATAGTATATAAGTTCTGGATTTTTTTAATTGGTGATATTTTCTGTTGCACACGTACACACTCTATTCACCCCCTCTAGAGGTGCTCAACGGTCCTACAATTGGTATCAGAGTAGGTTTTACATATACATAACCATCTAAAGAGTATATTTATCTATGACAACCGTTAACTCTATATTCAACGATGAAAGACAATCCACAAATAGATCCCACTATTTCATGGAACGAATTATACATATTGAAAAACATGGATGAGTTCCTTTCTAAAGTCACTGGACTTTGATCTTTGGTCGATAGTAATAGACGGTTATAAGAACCCGCCTAGAACAGTGATTGATGGTGTATTAGTAGATCACAAGCCACATGACAAATATACTGAGCATGAAAAGAACACAGGCTATTCTAGATGCACGAGCCATCAATGCACTATTATGTACAATTGACAAAATCGAGTTTAATCGTGTATCAACCTGTACGTCATCTAATAAAATTTGAAGACTTCTTAAGGTAACTCATAAAGGGACTTCCCAAGTGAAGGAAACCAAAATCAGTATATTAACACAGGAATACGAGTCTTTCAAGATGAAACTCGGTGAGTCAATTACACAGATGTTCACTCATTTTCTTGATATTACTAATCCTTTACAATCTCTTCATAAGGATTTAGCAATCATGAGAAGATCAGGAAGGTACTGTGGGCTCTAACAAAGAACTGGAACCCGAAGGCCACTGCAATCATAGAAGGAAACGACCTCACCACGATGACATTGGAGACACTGATGGGTAAGCTCATGACCCATGAGTTGGACTTGCAAGAATTTGAAGAAGCAACTCCGAAAGAAAAATTAATTGCCTTCAAAGCTCAAGCCAGAAGAGTCTCATGCAATGATTCTGATGAAGAAGATTCTGATGGTGATGAACAGGCCCTACTGGTTAAAAACTTTAGAAAATTCTTAAAGTTTGAGAGATCAAACCAAAAGAAGAAAGACATCCATGAAAGCAACGAAGAAGAAACAATCTGATTTGGATGCAAGAAATTAGGGCATATAAAGAAGGACCGTCCACTTGCGAAGAAAAGCAGTCCATATGACTGATCGAGATCGAGCAGAAAAGCTATAACTGGTCGAAAGTATGCAAATACCAACATCTGGCAGAAAGTGAGGCCAGTGAGTCAGAGGAGGAGGACAGACCCAGTAGTAGTGCAAATGTCTATCTGATGGCATACAATAAGGTATCTGAAAACCCTCTGTATGATGATTTTACTTTTGATGAGTTAGAAAATGCCTTTAGCGAACTACTTGAAGAGCACAAAAATGTGTTAGACAAGTATTAGCAATCTCGCAAAGACATTAAGGCATACAAAATCGAAGTACCTAGATTATCTAATCTTATTGAAGACATTAAAGAGACATCTACTACCGGTAACACGGAAGAGATAGCCAAACTTAAATTAGACTATCATAAGGCTATCATCACCATAGAGAAGAAATAAATAGACTATGTCAAGGTGCAAGAACTTTATGACTTAGAGAAGAAGAGACACTTAGTCACTGAGCAAAGTCTCACGGATATGCCTACTAAATTCAAGGAGTCTTATGCTCTCTCTAAAAAGTTAGAGATCAAGTTAGGCAAATAGATCATCCCTGTTACACACCTAAGGTTAGTCCTTACACCAAGCATACAACAAAAAAGACTAAACCAAAGAAAGCACATAAGCAACACGTTTCTCACAATCAGGCTTTCACGTACAAGTTTCCAAGAAAGACACAAAAAGCATGTCAACACAGAAACGAAGAGCACTATTTCAAAAATCATATGTACATATTGTGGTACACACAGGGACATATCACAGTATTGTAGAGCTAGAAAACTAGTTGACACAAATATACTTGCTTGGATTCCTAAGACTAATCATAATAGACCCTTAAAAAAATAGGTAGCAAAGGTTACATCTACCCATTTTGTAGGAGGACCCTCAACCCTCTCATGCTAAAAGCAAGTAGATACTCGATAGCGGATGTTCGTGGCACATGACAAGTGATGCGTCTTTATTCGCTACACTATCGATGAAGAGAGAAGGGTATGTTTCCATTGGCAATAATCTTCGAGGTGATATTATAGGAATAAGTATTGTTGGTATTTCTTCATAACCAGAAATCAAAGACGTTTGTCTAGTCACAGAATTGAAACACAATCTATTGAGCATAAGTCATTTGGCATATAATGGTTATAACATCAATTATATGAAAGACAAATGTTCTATATATGAGAACTCTACTGGGAATCCCGTATACGAAAAGATTAGGGAAGACAATATTTATGCTTTTTTCTATAATGTACTAACAGTACAGGTAAGTGCCTATTAGCCAATCAGGATAAAAGCTGGCTATGGCATAGGAGGCTAGGACATGCAAACATGGACACCATCTCAAGGCTATGCACTAAAATGCTGGTAAAAGGACTCTCAGAAATTACGTTCAAGAGAGATATGGTATGTTCAGACTGTAAAAAGAATAAGGCAACTAGGTCATCTTTTAAATCCATCAACGCTGTAAGCACTTCTAGACCTTTGCAGTTAACACATATGGATTTATTTGGTCCTAGTAGAGTCGCTAGTCTTGGCAGTAAACTTTATACTTTTGTAATAGTTGATGATTTCCCGCGTTATACTTGGGTGTACTTTTTATCAAACAAAAGTGATACTATTTTTGAATTTTAAATATTTTGCAAAAAGGTACAAAACAAAAAAGGCTTCATGATTACTCGAATCCGAAGTGATCATGGTGGTGATTCTAAAATACCGATTTCAAAAAGTGTTGTAATGATAATGGATATTACCATGAGTTTTCTTGTCCTAAAACTCCTAAACAAAAATTATGTTATGGAGCGAAAGAATCGTACTATAAGCGATATGGCTAGAGTCATGCTGAATCAGCGTAATCTTTCTAAATATTTTTGGGCAGAAGCTGTAAGTACAGCCTATCATATTTTGAATAGGGTGTTAATTCGACCTATATCGAAGAAAACCCCCTATGAATTGTGGTTTGGAAGGATTCCAAATATTTCTTATTTTAAAGTTTTGTTTGTTGTTGTTTTATCCTGAACACCAAGGACAACTTGGGTAAGTTCAACTCAAAGACAGATGAAGGGATATTCTTCGGGTATGCTACCAAGAGTAAGGGATATAGAATTTTTAATAAAAGATCTATGATTGTTGAAGAATCTATTAATGTTACTTTTGATGATATCACAGTCAGAGATCTAGCGACAGTGATGACGAAGATGTACAAAACAAATCCAAAGGCACCTGAAGATACTGCTACCAATGATAGAGTCTACCGAAAAATATAAAATTTATGCCAGACCATCCAGAGACACTTGTAATAGGCGATGTATCTAAAGGAGTAGGTACGCGTTCTTCTACTAGATATATGGAAGCAAATGTAGCTTTCATTTCTCAATTAGAACCTAAGTCAGTAACGGATGCTTTTTTAATAAATTTTGGATTGATGCCATGCAAGAGGAACCTAATCAATTTGAGAGAAACCAAGTTTGGGAACTTATTCCTAAACCTATTGGTCAATCGATAATTGGTACCAAATGGGTATTCCAAAATAAACTGAGTGAGGATGGACATGTTCTACGCAATAAAGCAGGTCTAGTTGCACAAGGTTATAATCAAGAAGAAGGAATTGATTATGACGAGACATATGCTCCTCTTGCTAGATTTGAGTCTATTCGTATGTTTTGTACATTTGCATATTTTTACAATTTTAATCATTTCAAATAGATGTAAAAAGTGCATTTTTGAATGGCTTTTTAAAGGAAGAGGTTTTTGTAAAACAATCCCCTAGATTTAAAGATTTTCAAAAACCTAATCACGTTTTCAAGCTAAGAAAAGCACTCTATGGACTCAAATAAGCACCGCATGCTTGGTATGAACGCTTAAGTGCTTTCCTACTTTGTTTATCAAATCTTCACTTGACATTATTTTACTTGTGCAAATTTACGTTGATGACATTATTTTTGGTTCTACTAATGAAAAACTTTGTCAAAAATTTTCTAAGTATATGCAGAGTGAGTTTGAAATGAGTATGATAGGAGAGCTCAACTACTTCCTAGGACTCCAGATCAAACAGCAGTCGCAGGGAACCTTCATCAATCAAGCCAAGTACATGAAAGATATGCTAAAGAATTATGACTTCGATAACGTAAAGCCTATAGGCACGCCAATGGCAACATCAACACGACTTGACATTGATAAAAGTGGCAAACCAGTCGACCAGCATAAGTATCGAGGTATGATTGGTAGTTTACTTTATTAAACTGCTAGTTGCCCTGATATCATGTTTAGCATTTGCATCTGTGCACGATATCAAGCTAATCCTAAGGAATCACACATACGCACTGTTAAGCGTATCTTTCGATACCTTAAAGGAACTTCTACAGTCGGCTTATGGTATCCCAAAACTACATCGTTTGACCTAATCGGGTTCTCAGATGCTAATTTTAGTGGATGCAAAGTAGACCGTAAAAGTACCAATGGTACATGTCATTTCCTAGAAAAAGCTTTAGTCTCTTTGTTTAGCAAAAAGCAAAACTTCGTAGCGTTATCAACAACTGAGACTGAGTACATCACCACAGGACGTTATTGTACTTAGATTTTATGGATGAAGCAAACCCTATAAGACTATAATCTGTACTACACTAAGATTCCCATTTATTGTGATAATACTAGCACTATTAATCTGACGAAGAACCTAGTATGTCATTCACACATAAAGCATATAGAAATAAGTCACCACTTTTTGTGTGATCACCAACAATACGGGAATATCTTCTTAGAGTTTATTAACACAAATCATCAACTAGTAGACAAATTCGCAAACCACTAGCTGAAGATCATTTCAATTATCTGTATCGAGAGCTAGGCATACTTGAATTTTCAGAGTCATAATGTGTCATGATTAGTAAAAATACTTAAAACTTGATATTCAGCGATTTATTAATTGAAGTTATTTTGGGTACAAGTCAAAAGGGTCCTTTTGTCAACAAGGTGTAAAAGCCTAAGCAATATGGTGCCAAGTGTCTTCGGACTAACGCTAGTTGGGATCCGGCCCCTACAGCTAACCCAAGATGATGAATATTAATTAAATCAATGAATTAAAAGTTTATAGGTTATTTTTATTTTTTATTACTCAAAAAATGACCTAAAATCCAAGTGGTCGAACTCGGACCGAGTTCGAGCCGAACTCTGTGTGGAGCTTTTTATAAGCAGCAACGAACCAACACCCCTCCTTTCCTATATTCATCTTCTTCTTCCACCCAAACAACCGCCTCCAAACTAAAAAACCCTAACCCTAGGTTTTAGAAAACCCCTTCCCAAACCATTAAACTCCCAAATCTTCGGATTTAAGGTTCTAGAAGGCATTCTCTACCAGTTTTTGATCTCCATTGAGGTATATTTTTACTATTTCTTTCTTAATTTTTCATGGCCCCTAGAATTTTTAAGAGGAAGAAAACCAAAGACACCGCTTCATCTTCCACTTCGAAATATGAACTGATCAATGTGTTCAGTTCCTCTTATCCCGATGACAATGAGGACTATGATCCCAACCTCTTTATCTCTTCCGAAAGATCAACCCTTTGGTTCGATCAATTTCGGTATCAGGAAATTTGCCCGAGAAAAATGATAAACTTTACCGTTTTCCCGAAATATGCTTCTACTTTTGAAAACCTAGGACTTCAAGATTTTTAGAGACTTCCAACTCAATCTATGACAATACTGTCTGCATGTTTTATTGCAACTTGCAAGAAGCAGACGGCAACATTCATTCCTATTCAGCGGTAAGGAATTTGAATTTAACTCCGCAAGACTTGAACGAATATTTCCTAATGCCATACATTGGTGACCCTCTCGTCGATATTACGAAAGTTTAATTTTTCGAAGTTATGACACTTGAGACTTTCAAGGTAGCATTGTGTCATCCGAGTCCGGTTCCCCAGTCACGGTTGTATGCACGTCACCTTAACCAACCATTCTATGAACTTCATCGTATTATCTATTCACCTCTATTACCTAAGAAGGGAACCACTGACGAGATCACTCTCTTAGAGTTATCTTCTATGTATCATATCCACTTTGGGATTATATTTTCTTTTCCCAAGACTATGATATCATTCATGACCAGCTGTCGGAGGGCAGGCCACAACCTCCTATATCCAATGCATCTGACGGTTATCTTTTAAAAATTTGACATCGATTTAGAGCTTTGTGCTATGTCTGGAATGCCTTCAGAGCTCTTTATGTCTAGAAAGTTCCCTCACCCTCCTGGTGATGCTCCACTTCTACCTCCACCTGCTCCAGCTGTAGCCCCAGCAGACGCTCCAGCCCTTACAACTCCAGGCTATACCATTGATGAGCTCTATCAGCGGTTCGATGCTTTTGTCACTCTTTAGGGACAGCATCATCTGGCCTATATGACACGCTTTAGTGATGCTGAGTTTCGCCACATTTCTCAGGCCCAGGTCTTGAGAAATGCAATGGTTGATATTCAGTGGACGATGGCACACCATCCCTCTGCACCGACATACCGAGACTTGAGGATGATCCTACTTTTAGCTTCTTCGATCCAACGAAAGACTACTTTGATCCACAGCCTCCTACTGATGACGCAGACGGTCCTGATATTTGATTCATGTTTTTGGTCTAGTATTTTATGTGGACTTGTCTGGTGGTTGATGATGATGTAGTAACACTTTTTTGTATTTTGGACTACTATAGTGATATTTTATTTCATGAACTTTGGATTTATCAGTTGTAGTGTCATCTTCCTATTTATGACTAGTTGTTAGTTGTTTTTCTACTGCTGATAATCTAGTACTGCTACTGTTGATGTTTTTCTTTTTCCTACTTGAGTTGTCAACTTGCTATTTTATATCATATTTGGTATTACTCCTTTTTTTTGTTGTTCGATTCACAAATTGCGGGAGAGCAGTATTTTGAGTACATCACAAAGGGAAAGAAAGAGCATATACCAAAATAAAAAAATTGATAATTCAGAACAAGTCAGGTATATAATTTTAAAGTTTCATATTATTTCTTATATTTTGGTATAGACTCAAAGTTTGTCAATTATCAAAATAGGAAAGATTGTTGGCCCATTGGTTAATGATCACACCTGATTTTGATAATCAACGTCAACTTTGGTCGATACATAAAATACATATACTCCTACAGGTTTACAGGTTTCAAATCAGATGGATATCTGCATCCTAAATTTGCGTTCTACTGCTACAAAATATAAATATTGCGTCGTCATCAAGAACCCAAAGGCAATGGAATCAAGATCAAGACTTTTATATTTTCTTCTATATTTTTTACTTTTATTGAGTCTAGAAAAAATATGTAAGGTTGATCAGGATCGGTACTGGCTTATGTTTTTCTTAGTCCACAAATATCTTAGCCTACCTATCTACTTATACATAATCCAAAGTCCACATTATGAAAAGCCCAAAATCTAACAGATTTGGCCTAGAATGTTTCGTTTTGACCCTGGCAGAACTCGCCCCGAGTTCGGTCCGGTCAGTTTTATATTTGTTTTGAATTCCCTCCAATTCTATATCCAACGTTCGAATGCGAGATTTCTGCATCCGAACTCTGTCCGAAGTTTGCCAGAATTTGGTCTACAAAAATACTATAAATAGAGAAGAACTTTCACATTTCCAAATCACTCATTCATTCAATCTTCTCTTCTTTATTTATTTATAAGTGTTTTCTACAAGCTACGCTTTCAAATCAAGCCTATACTACTTTTAGCCAAGCTAGTACAGTTTCTGTTTAATCTAGATTTTGGTATTGAAGAGGTTTATCAGAGGCTACCTTTAGAAAACGTTCCAGTTTTCAAATCATCCTCTAGAGTCGGTCGTACGCTCGTCGCCAAGTACGGTGTTGTAAGCTCTCAATTTGCTTGTGCCATAGTGGATTAGCATCGAGCAAGAGTACTCGAGACTGGAATAGTCCTCTCAGAGGAAAACCAATATATATTGCTGTGTCATTGAGTTTTATCTTCTTGACTCTTACATTACTGGAATTCATTTACTATCATTTACCTGCCATAGTATATAAGTTATGGATATTTTTTAATTAGTGATATTTTCTGCTGCACACGCACACACTCTATTCACCCTTCTCTAGAGGTGCTCAATGGTCCTACAAGATTAACCCTATATTTATATAGTCTCACATGTTGTGGTCACATGATCATCTTATAGATGTCGTACCTCTGCACAAGTACGCTAAGTATGAATCCATATCGGCTCATGGAGTCCCCAGTCTAGATTCATACTTAGTATAATGCAACAAGCAATCATTCACTATAACCATGCTAAGGCTACTGACCAAGTACTATATTCCTGCTGGAAGATGAAATATACCACCATGTAACACGTAGGATTATATATCACCTCAGTACACACGTAGGTTAGCACCACAGTGCACAAATAAGATAACACCAGTACAGATACCAGTAATCAAGTCAAGAACATGGACAATCAGGCAATCACATGATCTTTCCACATCGTGGCCTAGGTATCAGCTCAGCTATACAGTCAGAATCTCTACTATTAATAGCATCTCAAGTGTACAGGTGAGCCTACAGCTGTAACCATCAAGTTGGTCTATCCATCGGATCAATCTATCAATAGTCCTGCCATCTATGATGGAAATGAATATCAGATCAGAAAATACGATCACTAGACACTATGCCAATCACCATGAGCAATTTTAGGCCCTCTGCTAACAAGAATCCATCAAATCAATGATCACAGGATATCAACAAATAAGTCTCCCAACTACCGGGATATATAACAATGGTATCATCTAAACAGGGTTAGCCATCCATATCAAATAAGGGACATGACCACTAAGTACTGCCCAACTATACAAGATCACTAAGGTTTGGCAAATAAAAAATGATACCAGGTTTTGGGCGTTTGGAAAATCGGGTAAAAACTATATATTGATAACCTCGTTATTTGTCTTGTTCCGCGAAACACTCTTACAATAATCAAAATCTAGGAATCCACATGAGACTGCAAATCAATAGTCCAGATCATACCTCCAATTTAAAATGTTATTCAATCCCCGAATTCATCCAAAGTTCACAATTCCGATATATAGGACAACCTCTAGTCCTATCTGACTAAACTGGAACAACACCTAGAAAGAATATGCTGAAACAAGAATATAACAATTAATGCTACTAAAAATTGTAAGGAAATGCATGAACCACTCTGGAGCATATATAGGCCCTTAAACCAAACAAGGACCAGGGTTGTTGGTTGTCTTTCGAGTAGAAACTGTTTACAAAAACAAAAGTTTCTTTACAAACTAAGAAAAAAAGATACAAGAGTATAATTTGATTCTAGGAAAGTACAACTGTAGGAATCTGATCTGAAGATGATCACTTTATAACTTGGACGATGCGATATTGAAGATACGAGCCTATGGAGAATGCGGCAGCACTTTATCAGGAGATTATGATCATTAGTGATCCCTTAGAACTGATTTGGAACTATATTTATAGAGTTTTGAAATAACTATCAAGCAGTTATTCTGAGTGGCGTGTACTGTATTTTGTGCGCCATTCACTCAGTTGCACGAACGATTACCTAAACTGTTGGGGACACGTTGCACTCTATAAGAGAGATACGCGTGGTCGTGGACAGTGTAGTGGACACATTTTTTGAGATTACTGGCAAGCGTGCCATATCATCTGGCTTCTGAATAAAAATTGACTAGGTGGCGCCAACTTGATAGGTGGTGCCAACTCGATAGGTGGCACCAGGCGCAACTTGATAACTGGCGCCCTTTACTCAGTCTGTCAGGTTTGTGGTAATTAATTACCTTGTGCCAAATGATAGCTAGCGTGAGCTAGCTGTCAGCATTAATTGCAGAGACTGACACAGTCTTCTCGAGCGTCGCGTTGCTTGGAATTTGAAGAGATTTCCTTCGACCGACGAGCCGTCAGTCATCATGATGATTTAACAGCTTCTCGAGGAAGCTTTCCATGTGGCGCTGGCATATCCAAATGATCGGCGCTACCTGAGTCCCGCGCACCTTAATGACCAGCGCTATTTTGATGCTGGCGCCATTTCATTAATGGTGCCTAATCATTTTGATCTCTACAAGACCCCCTTTAAAGTTTTCAAAGTTGAATGATTTCAAAATTTGAAATACTTTGAATTAGATGTGATCGATATGAGTGGCGTGTGACAGCATGGCAACCGACTCTTTGTCTTCTTCCTCCCAATCTCAGAAGCTTCTCCGATCATCATTAATGGCACCGAAGAAATCAGCTGCTGACAAGGGCAAGCGGTCGCCGAAAAGTTGCGTGCGTCATCGATGAGGTCGCCTTAGTATGCGCCACCATCGGCGAGAGTCGAGAGGGCGAACCCACCACTCGAAGGTGATTGCTGGAGAATGATGGAATTTGGGCGCCACCTGATGGCAGCGCAACATGCCAGCGTTGACCATCTCTTTTCTGAGATCTGGTTAACCCTGCGCATTTCATAATCTGTGCCACCTCTTTTTAGAGTGTTGGCCAAATCGTATCATGCACTTTGTTTTTACAAATTGTGTTATGTAAAAAAACCAAGCTTGCGCAAAAATAAGTCTTACGCCAAGCAGATCTCGCGCAAAACATGAAATCGTGCAATCTGGATCTCGCACAATTCGAACTAGCGCGAAACTTGAACTCGCGCACCTTGCATTGGTTGCTCAACTTAGAGATTTTTATGTAGATCTTGTAATCTCTTCCTGAAATTAAACTTTTTTTTTCTTTTGCAGTTGATCTCAGGGAAGACCCAAATGCTGATATACTAGATTCGATCTTTCGAGTATCAGAATATCAAGAGAATTTGTCCCACGTCTCTTTCGTCAATATGATCTTCCCGAGTCCAAAAGAACAATGCTAGCATCTCAAGGGGATAGCACTTTATTGTGTTTGATGAATGGTGAACCCCTGGTTAGTTTAGACCAAGTCCCCCACAAGAAACCAGCTTTCTTGTTTGGAGATGCCATCAAGAAAATAGCTCCGCCCAAATCAAAGCAAGAGAATAGGATTTATCGGAGCGAAGACAGATTGATGTATCTTACAGAGATGTCGAGGCACTTATCTCTATCTTGATATGCCCATTTCAGTTATCCTCGACGGATGGCATAGGATTTGACACCAATCCAACAGGCCAGGTGTAACGCCCCAGTCCCAAAATACGTAGGACTAGGAACGTAGACATGCCAGCTGTATACATACAAAGTATACTCCAATATATGGGATCCTCGTATGTATACATAAGCTGTAAATGCAGTAAAACCAAGGCTAACTAATCTCATCCAAAAATGAAAGAATAAAAGATGTCATATAATCAACTATGAATTGTCATTTGGTACATGTAGTTGGGCGAAGACAAATCCACTACCAACTATGAAAAGAAATACATAATAAAAGAAAGAGTTTGGCAAACGAAGCGAAGACGATCAAAATACAATCATCCTCGAAGACATAGAGATGATCTTGGCCACGACTAGAACACCTGCAAAAGACAAGAGCACACACCTGGCGAGATAACCAGGTCCTCAGAGGGACGTAACAAGATACTAGAAGAACATGCCATATAAATACTGAATATAAAATATACCACAAACAAAAGTAAGTGACAAGACAACAATAAGGTAATCTAACCATACTAAAGTGAACATGCAGTTGAGAAATAATCCTTTCGACGCATGAGCCCTGGCTGTAAATAGGATCGACATAGTCCCCATATAGGGCACCAGGGGCCTACGTCCGTAACGTCCTAAGATCGTCAGAGGGCATCATGTGCAAGGGGTTACGTCTATAATGCTCTGGAAAACGTCAGAGGGCACCTGGAGCCTGCGTCTCCGAAGGAGCGCACAGGTAATCAGGAAAGTGCAAAGAAGCCCATACGTCAGGTAATGTTCTCCCCACCCAATGCACCTATCATGTCGCATCCACGACCATGTAATACTACTAACCGTCAAGTCTTCTAACATACAACTATTGACAGTTAGACCTAATGCACGTCCTATACGCATCAGTAATCAGCCAACACGCAAGTCCGGATACTATATGCTACTCACAACTCACGCATCTCGTGGCACATCAGTGTCAAAGTTTATGTAATACACTAAACTAGTGGTAGTCCCTTAACTCTAGGTCCACATGCAATCAAAGGATAATAACAAAATACAACTAACATCACTGAGCAGGCACTAGGTCAGGAACTGTAATAATGGTACAGTTAAAATAAATAAAAGTAAATACACAGTGATATGCAATAAATAAAATACAGATAAATTATAAACAGTAAATTATGGCAAGGTATCTTGCCTGGTGTGTCGCCTGGTGGTGCGATGTTCGGTCAAATTCCAATAGTCCAACAGCCATGATCGATGTGTAGGGGTTCACGGTCGCGAGAAAATAGGTAAGCATGATTAGTCATGAGTAATGAGGATAATTGGAAGAATTTGTGGAGTAGATAAATATACAAATTCTTAGAAAAAGATGTATATTACTTTAAAAACATGTTTACTTGTAAAAATTTGTTTACGAAAATACTTGAAAATATCTACATATAATAATTTTGAAAATTACATCTTATTAGTCAAAAATATTTTCGGTAAAGAAATATCGTATAAATCGGTAACGACTAGTTTTTAGCAATATTTTGGAAATATAACATCTAAAAACGATTTAGGACTAAAACGTACTCAAAATATCGTAGGAATATAAAATCACACCCTTAGGGTTTTAAACCAATTTTTGAAATATAGATCTAGGCTTTAGCCATAATATTTATAATTTTTAGAAAATAGTAGTATAACCCAAAATAAAATTTAATAATAGCAATAACCCTAAGTATAACTATAATAAACTAATTATAATAATATTACTTAACCATAACAGTCTACTAATACAGTAATAAAATCCTAATAATACTAAATAATAATAATAATAATAATAATAATAATATATAATAATAATAATAATAAAAATAACACAATACTTAAATAGGACAGTTGCTGTCCTTTAAAATCATAAGGAAGAAGGAAGGAGTGAAGAGAAGAGAGTAGGCGAGAGGAAGAGGGGAAGCGAGATTCTCACCAGAGGGCTCGGCCGGGCTCCGCGAGGCGACGGCGGTGGCGCTGTGGCTCCGCGAGGGAGGAAGGAAGAACGGAGGGGCAGTTGACGGTGCGCACGGAAGGGGACGGTCGTGCACGGAGGGTGGAGCGGCTGGGCGCTGGAGGCGGGGTCTCGGGATATGGAGGCCACGTGACGGCTCGACGGCGTGGCGGCGGTCGCAACAGCGGAGGTTGCTGCCGCGGCGACGCATGGCAGAGCGACGCGGTGCCACGACGACTCGAGGGTAGGCGGCAGTGGATCTCCGGCCAGCGCGGACATAAGGGGGTGGTAATGGTGGTGTTCTCATTTCTTTCTCTTCTTTTTGTTGGGGATGATGGCGACGGTGGACGCCACGGACGATAGTGATGGCGGTCTCTGTAGGTGGTTGGCCGAGGTCCGAGGGTGGCTGCGGCCTGGGGTGTGGTGGTGATAGTTTTGGTGGCTGCAGCAATGGTGGGGTAGCGCTGACCGCCAGGGAGTTGGGGTTAACCGACGATGACGGGCGGTGGTAGGTCTTGAGTGTTGGGGGCGTGGTGAGGCTTAAGTGGTCTCTGTGGTGCCGTGGTAGAAGGTCGTGGGTTGCTACAGAAGGAAGTTGGCCGGACACGAGGTCGGCTTTGGTGGCCAGGGTGGCTGTGAGGTAAAGTCGAATTTGGGGGAGATAGTAGTGATCCGGAGTTGCAGTGAGGTGGCCGGGGAGTCGGGCGGTCCGGGTGGTGGTAATTGGAAGATGGATGATGGTGGTGGCTGGATTTGGTCGGGCTTGGTCGGGTTGAATGTGACAGAGCAGAGCAAGACAGAGTCAGGTTAGAGCTAGGTTAGGAATTTGATAGTGTCGGGGTTATCGACACGAAAGAATAAATGTAATTGTAAAAGAATAGAATAAGAGAGTCACCCGGAGTCGGACCCGAGACCGTCACGGCTGACACGGAGAAGTGTTGGACACAGACATGAAGCACGTACGTTGTGGAGAAATAATTTTGGAGGAATATGTGAATGGTATAAATATATGGATGAGTACCTCTCCTTATATAGGAGGTGGAAATTCCCAGTTGGATAAGGATTAGAATTAATTAAAAAACTAGTAGATAAATATTGTTTGACTCAAATCAATTAAACTAATCCTTTATAAATCAAATATAAATTTAAATCCAAATTAAATTCATCCCAAACAATTGTGAAGAAATCCGTCTTTTAAATTAAAATCCCATAACAGTCTCATTAAAATTGATCTCCATATTTATAAAAATTTAAGCCAAACATTATTTTTAAAATATGTTTTCCAATAATAAATTCAAAAATTTAAGTTAAATATTTAATATTAATAGGAAAACTTCACAATACCTTTTAATAAATAAGTTAAATAATATTTACTTAACTATACTTTCTTGTATACTCTATTTAATAAAAAAAGAAATATCGTTTATACTATATAAATGAAAGGCCTTTTTATAAATAAAAAATAACTTGAAATTTTGGTATGATAGCTAAAAATAATTCTTATATATATTATTTGAAACTATAAAAATAGAAAGAAAAACGTTTTTCTAAAAATATGTACGCTCGCACATATTCGCACTCGACGAGCAATTACGAAAATACAATTTTGCGTGCGACGTACAATACGACATTGAGACGTACAAATACAAAATAAATAAATAAAAAAATTCAGTACCAAATTTATAAAGAAAAAAATAGTAAAATTTAGGGGTTTTGCACCAGGGTTGGGAGAAATGCTATAAATTGGGTCTAAAAATAAGGACATTTTCTACAGAACTTCAGAAAGATATAATCCCACCTGAGAGGCTTAAAACCAAGTTGCGTGCCTCCTAAAGATTCATCCCTGCTGATTCCCGTCAGAATACCCTTTTTGCGAATATATTCGCTAAGACTGAGGAAAAATATCCAGATCAGGCCATGCGATTGACAGGCTTGATGAATCTAGAGATGAAATGCTGGAACAGTGTTACAGTCTGGGATTTGGATCACTTTAGAAATAAGCTTCTTGAACTGGAACTCTACGATCCAATTTGGACTACTGCTTACGGCATCCGTTCCAATCCTAATTTTTTTTGGCTTTGTAGAATGGTATAACGACAAAACCGGCACTTTCATGACTCCTCAAGGAGAGATTGGCTTTGCACTTCATGAAATGCAATATCTTTCTTATTTTCCAATGAGTGAAAACCCGTACGAAGAATACGTACCGACAAATGAGAAGCTGACTACTTTAGCCAAAGAGAACCCGTAGATGGTAGTCGTCTTCGAGGAGCTGGAAGCTGAAATGGCCAAACTTTGTGAAGTAATCAAGGCGGTCAAGAAGCAGGAAGAAAGAGGAACTTTCATTATATCAAGTCGCTTCTAGTCAACTCGATGATCTGATCAAGCAGCGTAACGACTTCCTTAATATAAAGGGTGCAGAGATAGAACTTCAGGTGAAATCCATACAGACTTTGTAGCTAGACATCAAGAGAGAGTTGGCCAGGAAGAGGGTGCTTGATTCCCGAGTAGAGCGTGTTGAGGCTTTAAAGAAGCTAATCATTGATCTTAGCACTTAATCTTAGGGATGAAGCTATCATGATGTAATAACCTCTTATTTTTTGAACATTTTGATAAAATATAATAATTTTTGTGTGCTGGTATGAAAGATACTGATGTTTTATGGCTTCATTACTTATTGCACATCTGTTATAGATGTAAGTAATAGATAAGAGTAGGAAGTTTGTTCAGTGGTATCGGACGTGACATATCTTCTAGAAAACAACAATACTCGTTATATCTGTTCAGAGGTAATATGGACATGACAGAATATAATTTTGAGATATTTCATTTCAAGGACGACAGTATCAGAGGTAACGTGGACATGACAAGCCATTGATGTAGATAGTAGAATTCAGAGGTGATATGGACGTGAAATATATCTATTGATTATCTTTGAGTCAACTGGGACTCAAAAATAGGATATCTTTTAAAACAACTGGGTTCCAAAGGACGATGTTTGTGATGATGTGATATGATCTGGATAGACTCCACTGGAGATTCAAAGATTTGAAACATGTAATATTTGTTAGGAAACATAGTACATATTTTCAAACATGGTATTTCTTCAGGAATTTGCCATTAATAGACATCATAGCAATTCGTCCGTTCATCCTGGTCAGTTGATAAGCTCCGTTTGAGAAAACTTTGCTTACAACGTCGGAACCTTCCCACTTTGGTTCGAACTTACCCTTGCTCATGTGTGTCATAGTCATAGGACGTCTGACAGTAAGGACCAGTTCACCTTTTTGAAATGCTCGTATTCTGACTTTACGGTTGAAGGCTTTTGAGATACGGGTTTGAAATAGCTCGATATGCTGTTGAGCTAATAGCCGTTTTTTGTCAAGTGTTTCAAGATCTTGAAGTCGAAGTCGATCATTATTTTCTATTGTGAGTTCATTGGCAATTGTAATCCTTAGTGAAAGGATTTGGATTTCCAACGGCAGGACAGTTTCACATCCATACACCAAGAAGAAAGGTGTACAGCCTGTCGGAGTACGTACGGTAGTGCGATAAGCCCATAAACATTCTCTAAGCTTTTTGCTCCGATTTCTTTTATTGGTAGAAACAAACATCTTGAGAAGCTTGAAGATTATTTGTTGAATGCTACTGCCAAACCATTAGTTGCAGGATTATAGGGCTGTAGAAGCAACATTGTTGATCCTATTGTCATCACAGAATCAGGTAAACTTCTGACTGATGAACTGTGGCGCATTGTCATGGATAATTTGCCAAGGAACACCGAATCTATAAATCACATGATGTATGATGAAGTTGATGATGCTGCTTGTCTAACTTCGGTAAAGGTATAGCTTCGGCCCATTTAGAGAAGTAATCGGTTATAGCTAGGATAAACCGATATCATCTAGATGAAGGCGGATTAATATGACCAATAACATCATGCCCCAAGCTTCGAAGGGCCATGATGCTGCAGTCGGATGTAGAAATTCGATGGTTGATGAATAAAATCTGTATAGATTTGACATACTCGACATTTTCTTGAATACTCTATAGCATATACCATGGTTGGCCAATAATATTCCATGCGTCGAATTCGATCTTGTAATTTAGGTCCGGGCTGATGTGCACCAAGACACCGTCGTGAGCTTCATGTAATATCTGCTTTATTTTATCTCCAGCAAGACAGCGTAGAAGCATACCATCATACGATCGTCGATAGAGTGTTTTGGTTATGTCATTATAGTAGAATCACAGCGATCGCCGACGGATTATAGTTGCTTCCTTCGGATCTTCAGGTAGGATGTCATGTACTGCAAAATCGATGAAAGGGGCTCTCTAATCTACACTCGTAGTGCAGATCTCGACTGAGTTGCTGGATTCCAGATGTAAATTATTCTCAATACAGAATAACTCTCTGTTGGTGATGACGATCATCTGTTATATTTTTACATAGATCGCTAATACATGCTGCTAGATTGGCAAGAGCATCAGCTTCTATATTGCAAGCTCAATGTACATGTTCAATGAAGAAACTTTTGAACAATGTAGCCAGTTCATTTGCTGCTTCATGATATGGCACGAGATCTTGATGCCGAACTTCATACGTACCCCTAACCTGATTAACGATCAGTTTAGAGTCTCCGTATACTTCAAAGTAATCGATATCCAACTATTTAGCTAACTGGAGACCAATGAGTATATCATTATATTTGGCATTGTTGGAGCATGGCTCGTTCAGAATAAGCTATTGAATGACCAATCCTTTAGGAGATACAAGAACGATTCCAACTCCAACGACTATAGTGCCTTTAGGTCCGATTCTGGATGCACCATCAAAGGATAGTCGGCAACCAAGGACCCCTTCTGAAATCATGTTGGATTCTAAAGTTTATCAGTAATTTCATCATAGAGTTTAGATGT